>JAANDH010000933.1:35287-52065 GCA_011799765.1 Nymphaea thermarum
ATATTTAGATATATATATATATATATATATATATATATATATATATATATATATATATATATATATATATATATATATGAATGTATCTTTTCTTTATCTCACATCTTGCATCACCTCTATGTCTGATGCTTTTGTTAAGAAACATGGAGTGGGAAAGAAGCAAAAAGAAGAGATACTCAATATACGTGGTTCGGCTTTTACTGCCTACATCCACGAGGAAAGAGGGACAAGCTTTATTAACTTCTCAACTCTGTGTTACAAGTTGTTGAATCATATTCACGTCTTTATAAAGACAAGGGAAGGACAGGAGATAAGGATAGATGAGAGCCATGGAGAGATTCTTGAGATGGCATCTCATCCTAATGAGAGAATCGTTATGAGAAGGCAACTTGATCTTTATCGAGTGAAACTCGAGATGACGTTGATCTCTCCAATATTCTTTCAATTGTAGAAGATTTATCGAGTGTTCCCCTCTTTCCATAACAATCTCCCCCTCAAGTTGGTGCACAGATATCTATCTGTCCCAACTTGTGAATTATTGTTTGGTGTTTTTCTTTGGTAAATATGTCGGCCAGTTGCTTGTCGCTTTTGATATGAAGTGTTTGAATTGTGTTATCTTGGATCTTCTCCCTTATGAAATGACAATCGACTTCTATATGCTTCGTACGTTTGTGAAACACCGGATTAGCTCCAATGTAGATAGCGGCCATGTTGTCACACATCAAGTTCATGGGTCCATTAATTTCAATATCCATATCCCTTAGTAAGGCTTTAATCCATATCAACTCACATGTACATGCTGTCATGGCTCTGTATTCGGCTTCTGCGCTAGACCTGGCAACTACAGATTGTTTTTTACTCTTCCATATAACGAGATTACCTCCCACGAAGGTGCAGTATCCAGAAGTTGATCTCCTATCATTTGGGTTGTCTACCCAATCAGCATCACAATATCCAATAACATCTAATGTCTGACCTCGCTTCATTAGAACTCCTTTCCCAGGAGTGCCTTTAAGATACCAAAGGATTCTATGAGCGGCATCAACGTGTGAAGACCTGGGCTTGTGCATGAATTGACTTATAAGACTAACAGCATACATGATATCTGGTCTGGTGACAGTAAGATAAATGAGTTTTCCAACAAGTTTTTGAAAACTTTGAATATTCTCGACCAGATCACCCTCATCAGTTTTCAATTTGCAATTCATTTCAAGAGGTGTGTCGACGGCTTTTGCTCCAATGTTACCTGTCTCCTTAAGTAGATCTAGAGTATATTTTCTCTGACACATGAAAATACCTTTATCTGAGTGTGCAACTTCAATACCTAAGAAATATCGCAAGACTCCTAGATCCTTGATCTCAAAATGCTTGTTAAGAAATGTCTTTACGCGAAACATAAAAATGTCATCATCACCTGTCAATATAATGTCATCAACATATACCAATAGGATAGTAGTTTTTTATTCATGAATACGAGTAAACATGGTGTAATCTGCCGAACTTCGTTTAAAACCACATTGAACAAGAGCATCACTAAGGCGAGCAAACCATGCTCGAGGAGATTGCTTCAAACCATAAAGAGTCTTTTTCAGTTTGCATGCATAGCCACTCTTACTGCTTATAGGATGTTTTGTGCAGAATAACAAACGGTGGATCAATCTTCATAAATTTCATCGTCAATGTCAAATACTCATATAAATATGTGGGGGAGATCAAGAAGATGCAGGGTCGTTCATCCGCTTGGCTAGTGAAACACGAGCTGGTCCATAGATCTTTGGGCTACTTGGAATTCAACAGAACCCCTTTTTTCTTCTTGTGGAATAACGGATATGGGCGAATTCTTTACCATACAAATAAATTCTTCTCTTTTTTTCTTTTTGTTCCCACGGATATAAATCTTCCCAATCAAGAATAATACCGAGAAGAATTTCCATATACACTTCCTCAGTAAGCTCTCCATTGAGGAAGGCATTTTTATCATCTAGTTGCATCAAATTCCAATTTTTATTTGCTGCAATTGACAACAAAGTTCTGACAGTATTCATTTTAGCAACTGGAGCAAATGTTTCTGAGTAGTCAATTCCTTCAGTTTGAGTGAACCCCTTTGCGACGAGACGCGCCTTGAACCGTTCAATAGTTCCATCACTTTTGTATTTGACTTTGTATATCCACTTGCAACCAACTAATTTATTTCCTTTTGAAAGAGGCACCAAATCCCAAGTCTGATTTTTCTCTAGAGCATTCAGTTCTTCTTCCATAGCTTCCTTCCACTGAACATGTTTGATAGCTTCTTCAAAGTTCTTTGGTTCGATGTGGAGATAAGTATTGAGGACATAGTTCCTATAGGTTGGTGAGAGATGTTCAAGGGTTAGGTATTGGTCAATGGAATGTATCCGGTCTGTAGAGAGGTAGGTGTAATAATCACTGAGTTTGGTAGGTGGTCTTGTAGGGCGAGATGATCGACGCACATGTTGGTCTTCTAAGGGTATGTCTTGGGGTAAAGTGATAGGTTCTTCGAGGATGATAGGATTAGTGATAGGTTGAGGAGTTTCAATAGGTGAGTTGGATGTAGTGTCATGAGTGGTAGGTATTTTTGGTTCAAGGAAAGGGTCTATGATGGGTTGAATAGGTTCAGTGGTAAAATTTGAGGGGTTCATGGAGCTATTGTTGGTTCTCTCCCCCTGATTTGGTGACTCAAAGAATGGCTCCTGCTCAAAGAATTTAACGTCACGGGAGACAAAAAGTTTTCCAGTCATAGGATCATAACATTTATAGCCTCTCTTTTTGCTAGAATATCCCAAACAAACGCACTTAATAGCACGTTTCTCAAGTTTGTTTCTAAGATGGGCTTGAACATGAACATAACATTTGCAACCAAACACTTTCAGATGTTGAACAGAGCACTTTCTATCAAGAAAAAGCTGAATAGGGATTTCAAAGTTTATACTAGAATTTGGAATTCTATTAGACAAGTAACATGCAGTGGCAATAGCATCAGTCCAGAAATAGGCAGGAACATTCATATGCATCATAACCGCACGAGCAATATTAAGTAATTGACGGTTTTTTCTTTCAGCGACACCAGCTGAGGCGTCCCTGAGCAGGTATACTGAGGTTCAATGCCTTTCTTTGCCAGGAACGACTTTAGAGTGTCATTAACATACTCTCCACCATTGTCTGACCGAAGTTTTTTAATTTTCATGCCATACTGAGTTAAAATCATGCTATAGTATTCTTCAAAAACTTTAGGAACTTCACTTTTGTTCTGAAGAAAGTATATCCATGTCATTCTAGATTTATCATCAATGAAGGAAACATAATACTTGAATCCTAAATAGGAGACTTCAGGAGAAGGTCCCCAAACATCAGAGAAAACAAGATAAAAAAAATTAGAGCACCTCTCACTAGAAGTGTGGAATGGTAACCTTGTAAATTTTGCAAATTCACAAGCATCACAAGCCCAATTTTCGGTGACAAGGTTAGGAACAAGCCGTTGCAAATTGCTATCCGATATGTGTCCAAGCCGGGCGTGCCACTTCTTGTAGTTTGACTCATTCAAATCATTGCTAGTAAGAAGACTAACGTCGCATGAATCCAAGACATAGAGACCACCATGTTCTCGACCTCTACCAATCACTTTCTTCGTGCCCTATTCTTGCAAAATCACCTCATTTGACGAGAAAATAACCAAGCAATCATGAGATTTGGTTAATTTGCTGACAGATATCAAGTTTGTAGTTATTTGTGGAACATATAAGGCAGTAGACTTGATTCATTTGTCAAAGAAACTAGTTTTGCCAATGCCATCAACACTAATCGGACTCCCATCAGTAGTAAAAATACGTTGTTTTTGCCCTTTGTCTATCTCATCTAAGTTTCTTGAGTCACCGGTTACATGATCGGTGGCTCCAGAATCAATCACCCAAGGTGAACATTTAGAAATTGTCATTAAAGCACAGTTCTTACCTTCATTCGAGTTCTCGACAGGTTGAGATGTAATGAGATTGGTAGTCTTTGCAAATTTCTGAAAAAAAATTTCAAGATCGTCTTTAGTCACAAAGTTCGCAAGATCCGGTGGCCTTGAAGATTTTTCTCTGCTAGGACGTCCAACTAGCTCCCAGCAGCATTCCCGGGTATGGCCAGTTTTCTTACAGTGAGTGCATTTTAGACGTGATCGACTCCTTTGGCCACTAAAGCTCTCAGCACTCAATTTGAAGTTGCTTTGTCTGTTGTCGCCTTTTGAGTAACATACCATCTTGTCACTGTTGTTGTCAGTGGCGTCGAGTTTTGGAGGGACATTCATGACTTTCCTTCGGGCCACTTCACGTTGTATCATTTGACACACACTATTAAAAGATGGAAGAGGGTTGGAATTGAGTACCTGGCTGCGTAGAGTCTCATATTCTCTTCCGAGGCCCTGCCAAAACCTTAAAAATCTTGTCTTCATCAAATCTTTTTTTATATACTTCTGGATCAGAAGTGGCTGGGCGGTACTGAAGTAATTCATCATATAAACTGCGCATTTGACCGAGGTAGAGAGTAATAGCTTTATCTCCCATAGTAAGTTGTGCGATCTCATTCTGAATTTCATAAACGCGGGCGAGATTGTTCTGCTCACCAAACATTTTTTTCAAGTTGTCCCAAATATCCTTTGCCGTTTCCACATAGAGAATAAGATTAGCAATAGTGGAATCCATGGAATTAATGAGCCATGACATAACCATGTCATTTTCACTCTCCCACTCACGATATTTTGGATCATTCTTTTCTGGTGGCTTGATGTCACCATTGATGTATCCCATCTTTGAACGGCTGCTTAAAACAGCCTGGCTGCCTTCGCCCAACTTAGATAGTTTGGGCCGGTAAGAGGTTGAGAAGTAATTTTGAGAGTGTTATTACCTTGGTCGGATGAACCACTCTTTGAATTGCAGGTGCTTTCTTGGTGGTGTGTTGTTGCCATGGTTAAGAAAGATCTGGAGTAGGGCAACTCAGCAGCAGTTTGATGTCAAGATCAGTTTTCTTAACAGGCAGGCAGCACTCGTTCTTGCTGTTGTTGTCTCCTGGTGTTCCCAATTTTGTTGAAAATCGGTGGACGAGTTTATCAGATTTTTAGAAATTGGATGGACTCTTGCTCGACAGTTTGGGTTGCTCTCTCTCTCTTCTTCACGTCGAGATGCCTCTGTTTCAGCAGCAGAGGGGGGCCGCGACTGGCGTGAAACCGAAAAACGCCCACACCTTCACCTCGTCCTTCCTCACCACGGTGGGCACCAAACGTGCTAAGGATCAGTGGGGAGTGGAAGAAGGCGGAGGAACAGGCGACCGACACCTAGCACCGGGTAGAGAGAAAGCGGGGGAGGTGTCGGTGAAGAGATCAAGTGCTCTATGGAAAAACGGGCTGCTGCAGATAACGGTGCCCAAGAAGGAGACCTCCGGACAGCAGTAGGGAGGATCCGATGTGCCTTTGATTCAACGGCGAAGGGGACCCAATCTGATTCAGCAGCAGAGAGGACCCAATCTGCCCTTGTTTCAGCGACAGAGGGAAGCTGATGGTGCTCCTTCTCCCGTCAAAAAATTGCAGGCGATGGAATTCCCAATTTTGAAAAAAGTTGGGGAAACTGTGAAACTGTTGCCTCAAATCAGGCAAGAAGGCTTCTCAAATGATTCTCTGAACAGTGAGATTGTTCTGGAACAATCACCACTAGATTGGCCAGAGGTATTTTGGAATAGGTGGACGTGATCTTTCTGCAACACTATGAAATGCTCCCTCTCAATGACGAACCATGCTCTGATTAAGAAACATGGAGTGGGAAAGAAGCAAAAAGAAGAGATACTCAATATACGTGGTTCGGCTTTTACTGTCTACATCCACGAGGAAAGAGGGACAAGCTTTATTAACTTCTCAACTCTGTGTTACAAGTTGTTGAATCATATTCACGTCTTTATAAAAACAAGGGAAGGACAGGGGATAAGGATAGATGAGAGCCATGAAGAGATTCTCGAGATGGCATCTCATCCTAATGAGAGAATCGTTATGAGAAGGCAACTTGATCTTTATCAATATTCTTTCAACTTAGAAGATTTATCGAGTGTTCCCCTCTTTCCATAACAGCTTTGTGGTTTTTGCAGTTGCTTCTTGTTTTTTATTGTGTTGCACTTCATGGCGGAAACCTGACAACCAACAAGAAGCTGATGGTGGCCAGCCTTTGCCTGATATGCTCACATCCCTCAACACCTTCTGTTTCGTGCCTGAATGCATTGGCCATGACTATGACTGAGCATTAAAAAAGAGCTGACACACTGGGGTTCGCCTTTTTCCCTTCATTCTCATAATTTCTTTTTTTCTTTGGTTTTGATTTCAAAATGGGGGACCCCGATGGGTTTGATTTTGTTGATCCTCTCCATGTTGCATCTGTTTTGGCATTGTTTGTGACTGCACCTAAGCTTGCCTGGCTCAAGAAAAGGATCCAAATTTGTGATGGCTGTTCAATATAAGCAGATGGATTTGAAACATCAACAGGCCATTAAAAATTTGGATTTTGGCAGTAACAGCAAAGGATCTCCACAGTATATCAATATAGCCCCAATATTTCGTGTAGAGGGTACACATGATTCACAAGATCAAACCCATCAAGGTTCCCCACTTTGAAATCAGAACCAAAGAAAAATGAAATTATCAGAATGAAGGGAAAGGGGTAAACTCCAGTGTATCAGTTCTTTTCTGATGCATTGAACACTAAAAACCATCTTCATGCTGCATTGATCACAACTGTTGGAAAACCTGCCTTTGGGAGCAGATTCATGATCTATGGCTGGGAACGTTACATAGGCAGAAGATGGATGGGTAAGGCTTTGAAATTCGAGCATCTCTCACATTTTCCCAGTCCCTAGGGCTTTGTGTCCTTTCTGGATATTCGGGATCGTTTTTAGACAAATAGTCTATATCTTATGTTATTACACTTTGAAAATTGGCAAATCCGGTTCAAAATTCATATTCAAACTCAGAAATGAATGTAAAAATCAGATTCAGATTGTAAAATCAGATTTTGGATTCAGATTCAGATTCGAATATGACTTTACTTTATTTGTATTTGAATCCAAATTTGAATTTGAATATGTGGACCTCCGAAAAAACAGATATGATTAAGGGTATATTGAATCCTGAATATGTGGATCTTCAGAAAAATAGATATGATTAAGGGTATATTGAATCCGTTGACATCCGTACTATACACCCTAAGGTTGATGGTTGTGGCCTTATCTAGATGCAGGTGACTAAACATGGCCTAACCACATCTACATTAAATTGCTTCTGATATCAAAGTGAGTTGTTAGTTGAAGAAGAATAAGCCGAGGATGGTCTGCAAAAGAGCATAGAGATAATTGCTTTCTTTATCAAATGAAGGACTCGATAGAGTTTCAAACATCTTATAAAGAAAATTCGGACTTGAATAGTCATCAAGTTTGAGGGAGGACTAAAGATAATAAAATTTGGCATCATATTTTAAACATATTAAAGGCCAAGCAAAAATGAAGGTGAAAAGATTAATATCAGATTTTTATTTTTATGGTGAAAGATCACGGTGCATGTCTCTGCAAGGAGATAAAATAAAATTGGAACGCAAAAAGATCATGGTGTTGTAAATGAAAAATATTTTGCATTTAATGATAATATAACACAATCAATATAGGGCAACTTTGGATGTATGACTGCTTTAATGCACATTGTCAAACATACGAGAAGGAGAGAAGAAGAGAGAGAAGCAGACCATAGATGGACCACACCAAGAACACCAAATGCTAAACGAGAGAGAAAAATGCTTCATTTCTTCGCAAGCACCTCCTCCTCTTCTCTCCTTTGTTTCTACAAAAGGAGGGAAATAAGGATTGCCATGATGATAATGACGATGACGATGGTGAAGTTGGTGGTTGGGATTTAGAGTTCAAAGTCTATTGAAGCTGACAACTTAGCATTAGACTACCAACTTTAAGATCCAAACATCTTCATCAATGTCATCATTATCATTGTCAACCTAGCTATCATGTTTTTCTTCTTCTTTTTTGTACAAAGAAAAGAATTGGAGAAGGAGAAGACGGCAAAATGAAAACATTTTTCATCTCTCTGGTTTATTATTTAGCGTTACTGATGTGGTCTTTCTATAGTCTGGTTCCCTTTGTCTCTTTCTCGTTTTGGGGTTTCCTCTTTTTTTCCCCTACATTTCATGTTTAAAAAGCTTTTCACCTGCAATTATACATTTTTTTTCTCTCTTTGAAGAAAGACTTGTTGTAGATATTTGATTCTTTGGTGTTAATTTATCTCTTTCTTTGCTTATTGATTGCTTTTTTTTAAAATATTTTCTGTAATTTCTCTTCTTAATTAATTATGCATTATTGGAATGAAGTACGAGAAGAAGAGAGAGAAGCAGACCATAAATAGACCACACCAAGAACACCAAATGCTAAACGAGAGAGAAAAATGCTTCATTTTCTGTCAGCTTCTCCTCCTCTTGTCTCCTTTGTTTCTACAAAGGGAGGGAATTCAGGATTGCCAGGATGATGATAACGATGATCTCAATGGTGAAGTTGGTGTTTGGGAAGAGAGTTCACAATCTAACAAAGTTGACAATTTTGCATTAGACTGTCAACTTTTAGATCCAAACATCTTCATCACTATTATCATCATCATTATCAGCCGAGCGATCATGCTTTTCTTCCATTTGTTTGTACAAAGAAAAGAATTGGAGGAGGAGAAGACGCCAAAATGGGAACATTTTTCATCTCTCTGGTTTATTATTTAGCTTTATTTCGTGTGGTCTCTCTATAGTCTGGTTGTCTCTCTCTCTTTCTCGTTTTGGGGTTTCCTCTTTTTTTTTCTCTACATTTCATGTTCAAAATGTTTTTTGCTTGCAATTATGGTTTTTTTTTTCTATTTGGAGAGAGACTTCTTGTTGATATTTGATTCTTTGGTGTTAATTTCTTTCTTTCTTTGCTTATTGGTTGCTTTCTGGTTGCTTTCTTCTTAAAAAAAATTCTGCAATTTCTCATCTTAATTAATTATGCATTGTTCTAATCAAGTACGAGAAGAAGAGAGAGAAGCAACCGTATATAGATCACACCAAGAATGGCAAATGCTAAATGAGAAAGAAAAATGCTTCATTTTCTCCGCCAGCTCCTCCTCCTCTTCTCTCCATTTTTTCTACAAAAGGAGGGAAATCAGGATTGCCATGATGACATTAATGATCACGACGGTGAAGTTGGTGGTTAGGACTTAGAGTTCACAGTCTAACGAAGCTGACAATTTTGCATTAGACTGTGAACTTTAAGATCCAAACATCATAATCATTATCAACCTAGCGATCACGCTTTTTTTCCATTTGTTTGTACAAAGAAAAGAATTGGAGGAGGAGAAGACGTCAAAATAGAAACATTTTTCTTCTCTCTGGTTTATTTTTTAGCATTATTGGTGTGGTCTCTCTATAGTCTGCTCCTCTCTCTCTTTCTCGTTTTGGGGTTTCCTCTTTTTTTTTCTAACATTTTATGTTCAAAATGCTTTTCACTTGCAATTATGGTTTTATTCTTTTTAAAAAAAGACTTGTTGATATTTGATTCTTTGGTGTTTATTTCTTTCTTTCTTTGCTTTTTTTTTTTAATTTTGTCTATAATTTCTCTTTTTGATTTATTTTGCATTGTTGGAGTTGAGTATGAGAAGAAAGGAGAGAAACAAACCATAGATAGACCACACCAAGAAAACAAAATGCTAAACAAGAGAGACAGATGACCCTCGTTCTCTTGTCTCTTTTGTTTACACAAATGGATAGAAAACATGGTTAACAAGATGATAAAGATTATCATGACAGTGAAGTTGGTGGTTGGGACTTGGAGCTGACAGTCTAATGGAGTTGACAGTTTAACATTAGACCACCAACTCTGAGACCCAATGATCATCATCACTGTCATCATCATCATTATCATCTTGGTTATTACGCTTTTCTTTCTTTTGTTTCAAGGAAAGAAAGAATTGTTGGAGCAGATGAGGAAAATGAATCATTTTTCATCTCTATGATTTACCTTTGGCATTCTTGGTGGAGTCTCTCTATGATATGGTTCTCTATGTCCTTCTCGTTTTGGGGTTTCCTTGTTTGGTGCTTATTCATTGTCTTTGTTATTGCTCGCCTTTCCTGTAAAATGTTGTTAGTAATTTCTCTTTTTAATTTATTATGATTTTTGGAGGCGAGATCAAGAACATGAGAGAGAAATGCTAAACCAGAGAAAAAATTGCTCCATTTACTTCGCCTGCTCCATTTACTTCGCCTGCTCCATCATGACGGTGAAGTTGGTGGTTGGGACTTGAAGTTGACAGCTTAGCATTAAATCATCAACTCGAAGATCCAATTACCATCCTCACCATCATTATCTTCATTCTTGTCTTGGTAATCATGTTTTCTTCTCTTTGTTTCTACAAAGAAAAGAATTGGAGGAGGAGCAGTTGGGAAAAAGGAAGCATTTTTCATCTCCGTGATTTAACATTTGGCATTCTTGGTGCTCTCTATTGTATGTTTCACCTCAGTTGTCTTTATATTTTATTGTTCTGTTTTGCTTTCGCGGCTTGTTCTTGTGTATAGGAGACTTCTTGTTCCCAAATTTTGTTATGCATTCTCATTTTATCGGCTCTCTCTCTCTTCGATAGCTCTTGTTCTCTTTGGATTAAAAGTATGGATTCTATGCATCTTTAACGATTTTAGGGTTTTGTTTAAAGAATGATATTCTTTCTTTTTTGCTTTCTTTCTTTTGCTCCTCCTGATTGCCACATTACTGGACTTTTCAAGAACTTGCAAAGTACACTCTCAAGAGAAGAAAAGAAAAGAGGGAAAAAGAAAGAACAACCTTGCTTCAAACAAGACCATAAAACCATTAAAGATGCTTAGAATCTGTACTCTTAATCCAAAGAGAGTGAGAAAAACAAAGAGATAGAGAGATAAAGAGAGAAAAATAGAAATCACAAAAAGCTCACCTGATCACTTAGGGTCGTTTGATTGTGGAGAAGAATTTAATGTAGTAAATTTACCGTGGTAAATTTTTTTGGAAAAAAATACAAGATGAAATTTTATCCTCTTTTAATTTGAGGCCCTATTTGATTGCAGGAAAGTTTTTTGCAGGGTAAAATTAACTATGTTTGATGCACATGATAGTTTTTTGTATCCCACTTCACGAACTTTTGCTGAAAGTTTCATGATAGTTTTTTGTATCCCACTTCACGAACTTTTGCTGAAAGTTTCAGAAAATTGGACTCCAGAACATATATCTCTTAATATTTAGCCATAATTTTGAAGGAATTGTCTATGCCAGTTCAAAAAATAGTGAAACTCCTAATGGACAGATTTATGTGTCGACTGAATGTTTAAAACAATGTGATCTTACCGTTCATTGGTTTTTATCCAACCACAAGTTCTACAGGTAAACCCATACATTGAGACTTGAATTAAGTTGTTAAGTACGGTGTATAAGAGCCCTAGACTCCATGTCCACCACAGCAAGCTTTTTCATCCACTTATGGCACAGATCAAGACTCGTTTAACAAATCCCTTGGCATTCCAATGCAGAAGAACTCATCTGAATGAATGCATACAGAAATACAAATATCATAACTCTTGTGAATGAATGTTTCTCCTTGGATGCCTCAAAGAACAACGTGAAAAAAAGGAAGATAAAGAATTAAATTGCTTGAGAATACGCTTATGAAAGCTAATAACAGACACTCCATTGTGAATGAAATACAAAAAAGCGCTGTTGAAGATTAAAAATACAGTGTACATACACACAAACATTTCATCAAACAACTTGATGACTAGCACAATGAAGACAACAAATGAGTGAGAAAGACAGGAAAAGATAACATAAAAGAGCTGCGTCGGCCATGGCAGATGCAGAGCTTAGCCAGAGAGAGAGAGAGAACAGGTTTACATAGATGTTTCAGAAACGACCTCATATGAGAACACCCACCAGCGATTAAGGCTGGAAGCCTGGAGCACCTTTCTTTCGCAGGTCTGGGCTGTAAATCAGAGACAAAGAATGAGTGTCTAAGCAGGATAACTTGCCAATCAGATGACAGATTGGGCTTTAGTCGGACAGGGCTCCCCTACCTAGTCATTCTAGGTCTCGTGCCAAGCCTTTATTCAATAAATGAAAAGTTTTTTCTGATTGGTGAAAGAGTGTGCTCTAATAAAACAACAAGGTGCACACACTTTGATTTTAATGCATTTTTTACAGTTTTTTTGTCCTTGTTTTAATTTTTATGTTCTTTTGCGATTAACAGAACGAGTAAAAATGATAAAAAGGATAAATACTGTTGATGTATTCGGTAAATCAAAGATCAAAACTATTTTTCCGGTGTTCGATAGGTGGCTTGAGGCAATCTGGTACAAGATCATGTTCTCTTCTGTTATTAAATAAAAAATATTGGAGGACGCTTTATAAACTGTTGTTAATTATCAATTTGAGCTATCAAGTAGCATTCAACACGTAACAACAAAGAAATCCCTTATATACATATATCAATATAAACATATATAATTAGAAAAAAAATATTTTTGACAGATTTCTGAACATTTTTTATTAAATTTATCAAATAAAAGGTTAGGCACTTTTGCTAATGTATAAAAAAAATTTAGCGCCAATCTTTTCAATATTTCTTTCCGATATGACTAACTTTTGTTTTTACAATTTTTACAAAGTGTGACTTTGATTAACAATAGAAGTAATTGCTTTCATAAATTTGAAAAAATTAAGAAGGAGAAGAATCTTTGAAATGCTATAATAATTGGATGGCTGCATAGTTTGACCTTATTCTATAAAGTATGACGTCAAATATAGAATGACCATAAAAAAAAAGCCATGTTAAATCCAGGAGAAAATAAAAAAACTTATGGCAGAAGATCAAGCTCGAGTAAATAAAAAATATTTTGCATTCAATGAGAATAAAAAAGAAATGGAACAATCCTTAACTAAAAGAGCAACTTTGGATGTACGACTGCTATATAATGGAATGCTGTGCACTATCAACACTATGGTGGTTTCGGCCTTCCATGGATATAAGTGATAGCAATTATACACTGAACCATGTTAATTTGCTTGTTGGTAGCTCCTACTGTCATCTCTGCCGCATTTCAACTTGCATGTCATAACCTCTTGTTTATAGTAGAGAGAGTTGATGCTCTAATGATTGGAAACAAAAACTAGCTGCCAACCCCCACCCTTCTTTGCATCAACACTCACAGGACTCTTCTCCTTCGTCAATATATATATATATATATATATATATATATATATATATATATATATATATATATATATATATATATATATATATATATATATATATATATATATTTGTGTGTATATATATTGATCTTTTCCAATATCAAATTTGAATGGCTCCAGTCATGCTCAAATTTCCTGAACCCCTCACATCTGGGTATTCTCTGTCATTCAGCCGAACTGGGGAAGAGGCTTCCTAGACGGATGATTTTTGCTAGCCCTTTATCATGTTTAGACTACGACAAAACTGTGACTTTGATCGGCCCCTCCTGTGTTTCACAGGATCGGATGATCATTGTAGGCAATCAGCTTCCCTTTTGACCTCCTTGGGATAGTTGGGATGAGGATTCACTGATCTTGCTGCTGAAAGATGGGGAGTGATCTACATAGGATGGCTAAGGGAGCCGATATGGATAATAATATGCAAATGAAAGAAACTGTGCTGGTTCGTCACATCAAAGAGTTACTTGTAGAATTTTAAGCTCCCAAAGAAGTTACAACGGAAAAGGCAAAGAAGCACCTTTTACTTACTTTGAATCATTGCTTTTAGTGGAGCTTAATCCTCTACTATTTCCACACCAGCTTTCTTTCATTTGATAGATGTTGTTGCTTCAGCTTTCAAGCGCCGGGCTCCTGTATTATTAACGGCGACTGAATGAATGAAGCTGACATTCAGTCGGTGGCATTGCGGTTACAGCCTTTGATGTCGTTCGTTTCAACGATGGACGACTTCCAAAAATTATTCGAGGTACATGACCCGCTCTGCTCATGCAATCACAAGATGCTTATTTATATCTGGAATCCAAAAGGTGATTATATGAGTATGAACTGCTTAGCCTTGGCAAAATTGCAGGCTGGCTCAGCAATATCGAATTGTGACCGCTCGCCTACGGCCATGACCCCCAAGGCCTGAGCAGTTCATACTCATATAATCACCTTTTGGATTCCAGATATAAATAAGCATCTTGTGATTGCATGAGCAGAGCGGGTCATGTACTTTTTGGAAGTCTTCCATCGTTGAAACGAACGACATCAAAGGCTGTAACCGCAATGCCACCGACTGAATGTCAGCTTCATTCATTCAGTCGCCGTTAATAATACAGGAGCCAGGCGCTTGAAAGCTGAAGCAACAAGCCAACAACATCTGCTACAGGATTGCTCCACATCTGCTAGTGAACGACTGGGATATGCAGACTGTTCCTATTGCTGCAAGGTTTCCTCCACCCATTTGCTCCCCTTTGCCTTTGCCCTTGCTACGAAGATCCATTTTATAAATAGTTGTGTAGCATCAGTAGTATGAGATGTAACCCATTCATGTTCATGGTATTCATGTGGACGTGTTCATTTACGTTCTTAAGCTTTTGTTCTTAATCATGTTACTGTTTAATTTAAAACGCAATAACAAGAATGGAAAAGTAACCTGGTTAAGAACAGAAGCTTACGAACGCAGATGAATATCATATTAGAAATAAAAATATAAGTTAATGATATGATCAAACGATTTTATGACCCGATTATTCACTACTTAATATGCCAGGTGTTGCCGAATAGTTAAAAAATAAAAAAGTGTGCCGTTAACAGCGCTATACACAATTGCTAAAGCATGACAAGAAGTCTTTTTCTCTATATGTCATTGTTAATGCTCAAAGCACAACTGTATTTTAACATTAAATTTAATTTAATTTTTAGTCATCAGATAACATTTGGCATCTGGTAGTTTTGAACTCGCAAAATCATTGATTTTATGGGTGATTTATATCAACCATAAAAATATGAGAGAAAAGGAGAAAAATATTTACTCTGAAAGGACATAATGATCTTAAAATAAAAAAAATGCAAATATATAATATAGCCAAGAACCGCCCATTGGACAATTCGACGTATGCTAAGGCCACATCAGAGGGAGGGAATGACGTCAAAATTCTTATGCCCTGGTTGAGTAGTACTTCTCCCGAAGGTAAAGTTTAAAGAAAATAAAAACAAAAAATTAAAAGGGTTTTTATATCATAGTTTGTTATGGTATGGATCCTATCATATTTGTATGACAATAATTTTCAAAATCTCATTTAACACATGGTTAAAAAAATGCCCCATCTCATGTTTATACTTTTTTTTGTCTCAATTGTTTCAATCATCTACGTTGATCAACAAATAAAAGAACGGGTCTTAGTGAAGCATAAAGAATGTCAGCAAAACTTTATCGACATATCTGACATTTGTTGATGGGAAATGTCCCATTTAGTGACTCTTAGTTTTCGTCACTGAAAATTTTTAGATTTTATTTCTCTTTTTTTTTGAGGGTGGATGCGAACCAATGGCGGTGAACAAGTTCACCGCTATAGGTTGTCTAATTTAAAAGTAGGCTATTTAATTTAGAAGAACCACTCTTCCCGAAGAGGGTTCTGAGCTTAAGGTGCTCAGCCGGCAACTCAGTAAAAAGAAATTGAGAAACAAGAATTGGAAACAAAAGAACTAAGAGTGAGCTTTTCTTTCTTTATTTTTTTTTTGTTATCTCAACAGTGATGCTAAGACTCTTTTCTTTGATACATGGCTTTGGTACCTTCGAGGGTGTTTGAAATCGTTGGCGCGCCACTAAATGGCACAGCCTTTTTTTATTTTCCAGGCAAGCAATGCAAACATCGGACACAAAATAAACAAGTGAGTGGTGTTTTGTCTCTAGAACCATCAAACCATGCATAGAAAACACTGTTAACGAGACAAGCAGAACAGTAGTGTGGTAGACAGGACATCATGTCTGTCTGTCTGTCTAATAAAACAGATGTTGGCAAGTATTTTTATAATATATGATAATCATTCCTGAGGCTGACCTGAAACCATTTGTATGTGGGACCCACAAGGTAAAAAATGTGAGTCCGTGTAGAAACTGAAAATGTGAGTCAAGTCAGGCCTGAGCTGTGAAAATTGCCTTAGGTTGAACCAGGCCCGATGCCCACCCCCTACCTGAACAGAGCCTTAATTAAGGCTTTTAATTCCTGTTGAAACTTGACCGATAGATCATGAAATCTAATCCGGATTGACGACATGGGCCTACAAATTATTGCACATATGAATAACTATTGGGCCCCCTTTTTTTTAAATTCTTCTAGGGTTTTAGTTCCCTTTTTAGATCTTATATTTAATTGGGAAATGCAGACCCTTTGGACTAGGGAAGCCAATATTTATGATTAGTATTCAATATCTAATTGCACCACTTCTAAAAAATTGGATATGGAAAAAATTTAACATCTGACTAAAAAATCTTTTTAAATTTTAAGAGATGACATACAATAGGATTCATATTTAAGTGAAAATTAAATCAGGTTTGGATCATATTGAATTTTAATAAATATCCCATATCTAAAATCCATATCTCGATGTATCGAACTACTGATCACATGTGCTATCTTAGGCCTGAATTATTGAATTATATACGAATTCGGCTAGGCATTGGGTTGGACATGGGTTAT
>JAANDH010000933.1:52892-78922 GCA_011799765.1 Nymphaea thermarum
CCTACAATGATCTTCCGATCCTGTGAAACAGAGGAGGGGCCGATCAAAGTCACAGTTTTGTTGTAGTCTAAACATGATAAAGGGCCAGCAAAAATCAAAAGGGAAGCCTCTTCTCCAGTTCGGCTAAATGATAGAGAATACCCGGATGTGAGGGGTTCAGGAAATTTGAGTATG
The DNA here is from genome assembly GCA_011799765.1 of Nymphaea thermarum. Taxonomy (NCBI): domain Eukaryota; kingdom Viridiplantae; phylum Streptophyta; class Magnoliopsida; order Nymphaeales; family Nymphaeaceae; genus Nymphaea; species Nymphaea thermarum. The sequence continues at coordinate 53,067 of JAANDH010000933.1, forward strand.
ACTTGAAGCCATTCAACTAAATTTGATATTGGAAAAGATCATACTACACCTCATGAAGTGGATTTTGGTAGGTTTTTTTGAACCCAAATTGTAACATAGAACATGGTTATTGGCTCTAATTTGAATTGACAGCTTAACTTTCTAACATTTAAACATGATTCCTTTCCTTTGTTGCTTTCCTTTATTGAAGTGGGGACTTCCTTTTCAATCGATTAATTAGTCCAACCAACCAATACAAGACAGTAAATGTGAGATTCAAATTTACCCTGACCTTTACTTTTTTGTTTTTAACCCTTTTCTTGCTTTAGTTTTACCACCAAGAGTCCACTGAGTACTGCAATTTTCGGCAGATCAATTTGCCATTCCATAAAATTATTGAGGGTATATATTTTCAATATTTGGTACAACAACAAATTGATATTAAATGAAAGCAACAAAGGAAAGGAATCCTGACTAATTGTTAAAAGGTAAGTTGTCATTTCAAAGTGGAGCCGATGGCCATCTTCTGTATTTGTTACAAGTTTGTTTCAAAAAAGCCTACCAAAATCCATTTCACGAGAGACATTGGTTTGAGCCCTTATATATATATATATATATATATATATATATATATATATATATATATATATATATATATATATATCCAAAATCAGGCGATTTAATAACATGATTGTTCACTACTTAATTTGTCAAGTGTTGCCGAATACTTTAAAAAATAAAAAGTTTGCCGTTAAAAGCACTATAAACAATTACTAAAGCATGACAAGCAGTCTTTTTTCTATATGTCCTTGTTAATGCTCATACGACAATTGTATTTGAACATTAAATTTAATTTAATGTTTAGTCATTTGACAACATTTAGCATCTAGCAGTTGTGAACTCACAAAATCATTGATTTTGTGGGTGATTTATATCAACCATAAAAATATGAGAGAAAGGGAGATAAAAATTTCCTTTGGAAGGACATAATGATCTTAAAATAAAAATAAATGCAAATATATAATAAGAGCAGCCCATTGGACAAACCGACGTACGCTCTGCTTTAGAACTTTAAATGATCCCTTATTTCAAAAAAAAAATAAAATCTATAAGTAATTTTAAACAAATTTTGTTTAGTCTACATAAAAAATGTAAAAAATTATCAAAATTTTGAAACTGTAAGCCGTTGATGGTAAGTGGAAGCATGATTGCATGGCATTGGTTCGGTTTTCAATTAACTTATATAACAAGAAAAGGAGCAGAAAAAAGGAGCAAACCCTTGCAAAATCCTAATCTAAAATCTCCTCTCATGAGGACCATTTGGCTATGGAATTATTCACTTCACCCACGCACTGTGCAAAGCCAAAAGGAAGGTGTCTAAAATGGAAGAAGAAGAACAAACAAATTAAAGTTGGGAAAATCCACAAGCAAATGGGAAGAAGAAGGAGAAGAAACAAATCAAAGAACCCCAAAAGCCACAAGAAACGAGATTCTCTTTCTTGTTTCCTGAAATGAATCATGCCCTCAATCGCTTGTGAATTTTTTGGAGACTTTGATTTCTTTCTTCTTCTTCCTTATCCTCTTCTTTTGAATCGCTTGTGGTGGATTTTCTTAACTCAGATTTGTTTCTACTTCTTCTTCTTTGTCTTCCATTTCGAACACCTTACTTTTGGCTTTCCAAAGTGCACATATGAAATAAATTCTTCTTTAAGCAGATGGTTGCCACAAAAGAAACTATTAGATTAGGATTTTGGATGGGTTTCCTTCTTTTTTCCATTCCCTTTCTTGTTTTATAAGTTGATCTAAAAAAAAAAACAATTGCGTACAGTCATGCAGGCTGAGTAGAACATTCATTCGTTTTCATTCATTAACTTATGGTTGTTCATAATATATACAAATAGTAAATTTGAATGGTAACTCTACCTTTTCAAAGTCACCTAGTCATTTAATCAGTATCGTATGATCTAATTTGATTATTTAACAATTGTGTACATTCATTCGTTAATATAAGGAGAAAAAGGCCGTGAGTAGTTTCATAATCTAATAATATTTCACACTTATTCTTTTTTATTTTGCTCTCAACCATCCAACAACTTAATTTACATGGACGGACTTAGTTGCATATATATATATATATATATATATATATATATATATATATATATATATATATATATATATATATATATATATATATATATATAAGAGCATGTCATGTCCACATGAGTTGGGGTGAGACTTGTGTAGCCATGGGCTCAACCATTGTCCTCCCTCTCTCTCTCATCCTTTTTTTTTCTTTTGGAGTAAGTAATCTTTCACAATTGTGCGGTGGGTGGTGGCTATACAATTAATCATGATCCAATTACCAAGGCTTTATTAAGGTTTGGTTCACCATGAGCACAGTAAACAATATTGGTGAGAATAAATTTTGGTTGTAAACCATGTGGGTAACCTGATCTTATCACTAATTGCATTTTGGTAAAAAGCATGAAGCCCGACTTGATATTAGCCAGGTTTCCCATTATTTCCACTCTGTTCTTTCTTTTTCACCTTGTCTACGTTAGCATCAGTGGCAGAGCCAAAATTTTTTATCAAAGGGGCAATAACCTTAGCTGGGTTTGGTGCCTATGAGGCATGAGTTTCGTGTGGGCATTATATTTGGCTAGACCCAAATCCAACTCCCTCGTAATAAAGTTTTTCTAGGAATGGTGTAGGCTTGCGTGGGCAGTGGCCCACACCTAGCATTGCTATTGATTGGCATTAGGTTAGACAAGAAATGAGGGTCTCTATAAATAGCTAATAAACCAGTCCTCATGTTCTTTGATCAATCTCTAGATTGTTGCTTAGAAGCCTACAAGTAGCAACCTATGTTGTCAAAGGTGCTGAGAGTTGCACCCATTGTATGGTTTATGATATGGTCAAATATCCAAAATCAGGGGCTTTTATGATACAATTATTTAATACTTAATTTAAGACTGGAAAATTTGAATTTATTGAATGTTGAATGTTGCTGTATAGCTAAAAATTAAAATTTGCCACTAAAATTATTATAAACCATTGTTGTAACACGACCAACTGTTTGCTGCTCTATAAAATCATTGTTAATGCTTATTTGGTGACTCCATTTTAGCACAAGTTTTAATTTTTAGCTATTTGCAACATTTGGTATACGGTAGTTTTGAGAAATAAGAATTGAAAAAAAAACAAGAAGGGGAAACAAAAGAATTAAGAGTGATCATGAGCTTTTTTCACTTTTTTCCTAATTATCACAAGAGTGATGTAGCCAGCCTTTGACCACTTGAGATCATTTAGAAGTTCATATTGTTTAGCAATAATTTGAAGGGAAAGCCATGGATTGTGTTGCTATATAATAAGGTATATCATAATGTTGTTTGGATATAATTTAAAAGTTGGGTGTGTATTTAAAAGTCAAATTCAGATCAGATTCATACTATACAAACAGATTTAGATATGGTATAGAGGCATAGAGCTTTTCGTCATTTGTACTAGAACCCAAAATCAAATCTGAAAAATGGACTTTATTATGCCCATCATAAATTTAAAGCCTAAAGTTAAATCCAAGGTGTTTGCTTCCCAAAAATATTTTGGTTGGTTTTTGGAGTGTTCTAAAAAATGAGGTTTTATTTTAAAATGAGAGAGAAATGGACTCCCCATCGGTACGAGGATTGACCGTTCCCAGTGCCTTTACCGGGGGTAACAAATCCAATGGTTATGCTTATCCTTGATGCATTTCCTATTGACTTAAACATCTTTTTCATTTTAAGTGCAGTGTGGTATTTGAGAAAATATTGAAGATTTGATATTCTGAATATTTGAGAAAGTTTTTAAAGATTCATTTGTTTTGATTTGAGTAAAATCTTGAATCGGAAGATCTTTACAAATATTATTTAGAAACCCTAGAAAATCACTTTTGAGTCGATTTAATGTTCTCTTAAGAATTTTAGTATGAGATTTTTCTCTAATTTAGTTGCTACATAGCTAAACCTCTATCCCTTCTTCCTTAAGTTCTTTTATAGGGGTGCTTGTGATCATTTGTGATTTCACAAGTGAATGTCAATGTTGAATACATTGACCCTACATGATTTGGAGTAAATCATTCATTCCTACCATGACATTCATCTAAAAGTATACCTACCATCACATACATCTACGTTTTCATTTTTATTTATAAAATTGCCATAAGTATTTTCATGAAAAGAGAAAAGTCTTTGAAAATGGAATGGGGTTGTAGACCACCAAGCATAATTTCCAATATTGAGTCATTACTTGATTTTGGTCTTGGTGAAATCGGCAAATGAAAACATCTTAGGAGAAGAATATTCAAAAGAATGAAAAGAGGAAAGACTTCCACAAGAGAATATATTTCATCTACTGTTGGGTGTAGAAGAAAATCAAGCAATATAATAAATCACTCATTGGGGTTTCTAATTGGGTGATTAAGAAAGAAATTAAACGTAAGAATGACATAAAAATGCATTTTAATATGTACATATTCGTAAGGGTTTTTCTGGGTTGGAGAAATCCCAACTTCAAAAACCAACATAAGAATAAATAAATCTCAACCTCAAACACTCATTCCCACCGTGTATTTGCTCATCAATTAATACATCAAGCATAGGCATCATGTCAAACATAACTAATTAATAAAGCAATATATCAAGTATATTTTGGAAATGGATGAAGAAATGTAATTTATTTCACCTTACTCGTATTCCTGATGCACTCAAGATGTATTCCTGATGCACTCAAGATGTAGCTCTCAATTCTAGATAGGAAATCATTTGAGCTTTCTTGCATGGCCATGAGAAGGCGGCAAGAGGAAATGAAAATAAAAATGAGGACTACATACTTTGCATATAGCTGATATTAAAAATGAAGCTTCAAGATGATGATCCTAAGTTTGCCTTGAATGAAGCTCTAAATTGATGAAAATATCCCTCCAAGAGGTCTCTTCATGCTCCCTTGAAGAGTTTGAGCATGTAGAATTTGCTCTCAAGGTTGGAGAAGAAGAAGAAAAACGAAATGAAGAGAAAAAGGTAAGAAAAAACTCTAAATCTTCAAATGAGAAAACACTAAAAAAGACTTTTTCATTTGGGAAATAAGGGTAATTTCATATATGATATGCCAATATATCTTAGCCAAGAAGCTTAGTACGAGCATAGACTCCCTCATTTGGGACTAAGGTAAAGTTTATCTACTTCTTTTTGGACACTCAACGATATATCACAAGTTACTAATCATGGTACTAACGAGGGGTCTTTTTCATCCAAGGTGTGATCCAGTTGTAAGACTTAATCTTGTGCTACCGCCTATGACCAAGCCCAGCAACATGATAGCTGGGACAAATAGGTATAGAGAGTTTTTAAAACATGAGCAAACATACAAAGTAAATGAGAGATTGACAATGTTTGATGAAATATAGATTTCGTAACAACTCTAGAAAATTGGACATGCCAATGAATAATTGATGACCCAATAAAATTATGGAAGTAGTAAAATGGGAAGAAAGACACACTATGGGTATTAAAACTATGAAATTATTTGGCATAGTCAAGCAAAGTTGGTAATTGAGCCAATAGATGGCTATCATGTTCAAGAATAAAAGGTTAAAAATGAAAAAGAGGAAAGACTTGAATATAAGAAGAATATGGAGAAAGAGTGAGAGAAAGAAATTTTGAGAATCTTAAAACAGAGGATTTAAAAGAGAAAAAGAGATACGTATTCATATACATATTTATACATACATANATATATATATATATATATATATATATATATATATATATATATATATATATATATATATATATATATATATATATGTATATAAAAGCTTGTGAAAAAGATGTTTAAATCAAATAGAGAGGGACAAGAAGATTTAAGAAAGAGAGAGAGAGAGAGATTTTAAAATGAAATACACGTTTATATAATCATATATACGTATACAAAAGTTTGTAAAAAAATCATAAAGAGAAAATGACAAAGAGAAATAGTCATGTGCATGTATGTGTATAAAACATGTATATACGTATATGTCTTTATGAGAATTGAAATCAATGAATAACTTAAAAATATCCGACTTTGATTAAGCCGGAGAGGAACTTAAACTCATGCAAGATCATAGGCTAAGTCTCCAAGGCCTCATTAAGGAGTGTAATTGCTTTTGAAAATCTTTTAGAAAACATGATTCAAAATATTTCATATATGAACATAAAAGCATTATGATCTCATTTGTCACAAGTGAATATATTTGTTCTCCTGTTGGGTATGGAAGAAAATTAAGCAACATAATAAACCACTCATTGGGTCTCTAATAGAGTGATTAAAAAAGAAATCAAACGTAATAATGACATGAAAATGCATTTTAGCATGTACATATTTGAAAAGAGGTTTCCCGTGTTCGACAATTCCCAACCTAATCGAGTCTTTATATTTGTGCGTATATGTTCATGTGAGCTTGTGACTTGTAGACAGCAGGGCATGTGGCCACCCAAAAAATGATTTGAAGGGTTATTTCCAAATATAGGCTACTAGTGAACATATTTGGGCTACTAGTGAACGATCGGGATCTGCAGACTGTTCCAATTGCTGCAAGGTTTCCTCATTTTGCTTACTCTTTCGAAGGTTCCCTACATTCGGGTGGTAAACCCGACACCATAGGTAAGCCTGACACTATTTACACTGGGGTGCTAAATTCTAGCTAAGGGGTATTGGGTATAAAATTTAAAATTTTTAAGGGTCACTAATATGTAAAGGAAAAAAAAATTTCGCGACCCGTGTTGGTACCCTTTCCATTGCCCACAAACGAGACATCGACTGTCCTTGTATGGCTCTTTCCACTGTTTGAGACTTGGATGGTATTTCACGATGGCCTCTTTACCAAAATCAAGTTTTTGTCAGTTTTATGCCATCCAATTAGTGCATGGGGTTTTGTTTGATTGATATAATTTTTTATCATATTTATTACTATACAATGAAATGACGAGTGTAAGTGTGGTTCCTCTTTTATTGAATCAAGAAATCAAATAATGAAGGAGAGGGACGTTCCTCCTTTATTCACGACTCTTGCGTCGTGTGGTAGGAGAGAGGGAAAGAGAGAGAGTGCGTTTGTTTGGAGAGACTTTTAGACAACTCTCTCTTTCCAACTCTCTCTGTCTCATTTATTTTTATTTTTTCTAACAAACAGTCAAACGAAACACATGGGAAATGAGTGGAAAAGTGGCTTCCTCTTTGCTTGCTTTTTCCCGTGCAAGATTTTCCATCTTTTCTATCCTTTTCATTTTTTTTTTATCTCCAAACAAATGCACTCTCTCTTTTCCTCTTTCCCCCCACGTGACGCATGAATCGTGAATAAAGGAGGCGTGTACCTCTCCTTCTCCCACCTCTTTCTTCTCTCTCCTGCCTTTGGTGTGGACATTACATTTGGCTAGACCCAAATCCAACTCCCTCACAATAAAGTTATTTTGGGACTGGTGTTGGCTTGCATGAGCAGTGGCCCACACTTAGCACCGTTACTAATTGGCATTGGGTTAGCCAAGAAAAGAGGGTCCATATAGATAGAAATGGACAAAGTCTACTAATAAACCAGTCCTCATTTTCTTTACCCAGTCCCTAGATTGTTGCTCGGAAGCCTACAAGTAGCAGCCTATGTTGTCAAAAGTGCTGAGAGCCCATTATATGCTTTATGATATGTCAAATATCCAAAACAGGGATTTTTATGAAATGATTATTCAATACTTAATTTAAGACTGAAGGATTTGAATTTATTGAATGGAGAATGTTGCTGAATAGCTGAAAATTAAAAATTTGCTACTAAAATTACTATAAACCATTGTCGTAACATGATTAACTGTTTGTTGCTCTACAAAATCATTGTTAATGCTTATTTGGTGACTCCATTTTAGCGTAAATTTTGGCTATCTGCAACATTTGGCTAAGACTGATCATGAGTTTTTTTTCCTCTTTTTCTTTATTATCGCAAGAGTGATGCATCCAGACTTTTACCACTTGAGATCATTCCACGTGTCACTGAATCCATCTTTTGTTTGTAGTGTTAAACATTACAATGGGCAATGGAGTTATGGATGTCAATGCATTAGGTCTTGTTTTAGACAACCAAATAATAAATTGCCATTTAATTAGACAACATATATTTTTCTGGAATCAACCAAGTCAGCGAATTAGATTCCTCGAGATATGTTTATAGTGTAGAACACCAAATTATGCGGGTTGGCTTATGGCCTTTAAGTTAAAGAAATTAAACTCATCAGTTCAATACTTTGGCGTTAACTCCTTTAGGCATTAACTTATTTGGCATTAACTCTTGTAAACATTAACTTGTTTAATTCATGTAAGCGTTAACTCATGTAACTTGTTGAACTTGTGGAAGCGTGTTTAACTCGTTTAACTTGTGAAAATTTGTTTTTACCCTAAAAGCTAAAACTAGTGAACCAGTTTTGACAGTATTATATAGAGTACCGGTTTGCGAGTCGAGTCGAGTATAAATGAGTCAAGTTCCTGAAACTCGAACTCAACTCGTTTATCATTTTGAGTATTTTGTAAGCTCGAACTCGACTCGTTCATATTCCAGTCAAGCACGAGCTTGAGCTTTTTCGAGCTAGTTCGAGTGGAGCCCGAGTTGGCTCAGCTCGTTGTGCAGCCCTAGATCCTGTAGATGAGTATTTGTAGATCTCTGATGTGGGACCCACAAGGTAAACAAATACAAAATAATATAAGATTACAAAATAATATAAGATTACAAAATAGTGCAAAAAAAAAGTGGATTTTTAGAACTTATGTATCCAAAACCTCCAATTTGAGGCCCGGTTTTCTTTGGGAAAAGGGTTTGACCTCCGACCTTAAGTACCCCGTTGACAAATAAACGCCCCTCTTGATGTATCAAACTACTGATCACATTTCCTATCTTTGGCCTGAATTATTTAATTATATACGAATTCGGCTGGGCATTGGGCTGGGTTTGAGTTATTGAAATTTGTAGCCGCAGCGGAACGGTGGCCTGAATCACCTCTTGGTTTGTGCAGTAGGTTCACTAGCGGCTTCAGTTTGCACGGTAAGAAGCAGTGACAACCCCAACTGCAGAAAGAAGAAGAAGAAGAAGAAGAAGAAGAAGCAGAAGAAGAAAGGGAAGAAGAGAGAACCAAAGCAGAGATAGTTAGTTCGTGGGTTTCCTTCGGTGATACATGCTTAGGGTAATCACGAATGCATTAACCCTAATTAGAGTATTTCTGAGCATAAATAGGCAGCCTGACAGAATTTCCCTTTGCCCAACTTGAGGTTGGGCAAGTGAGAGATATGTAGAGAGATAAACAGTTTAAAGAATATCTTTTACTATATAAAAAAGGAAATAAATAGAAAACAATTTTGAAGATGATCTCATAACTATGAGTGGCCCCCCTCGCAGTTACGAGATACTGTGATAGGACTCAGGGCCACTATGTGAATATCTGAAAAAGCAAAAACAGTTAATGATATTATCATTTTCGAATATGACCCATTGACATCTCTACCTAATATGTCTATGGAGGTCATTGATTTCTTTCGCACAAAGGACTCGATTCAGTTTTGGAAAAAAACATCTTCATGAAACAATGGTAGAAATGAATAGTCATCCAGTTTGAGAGAGAAAGAAAGCCATAAAGGATGATATCAAGTATGGATGAACACATGAAAGCCAAGCAAAATCAAAGAGAAAATATGAACAAAGTATTTTTGGTAGAAGATCATGGCGCCATAAATACAAATTTTTTTGCATTTAATGTTTAGTAAAAAGAAGTTATAACAGCTCCTTAACATAAAGGGCAACATTAGATGCATGGCTTCTATATAAAGACAAGCTGCACACTTATCAACCCCAAGGTAAATAGTTGTTGACCTTCCTCTTGCTCGCTCACTCGCTCTACAATTGGTGGTTGACAACCGTCGAAATCAACCAATCGTTATCTTTTTGTTCGACGGTCGCCAACCACCAACTGTAGAGCGAGCGAGCGAGCGAGCGAGCGAGCGAGCGAGCGAGAGGGAGAGGTCAAGTTTTCGCCTAAGTCACAATGGTACGGGTACGGGTTCGGGTTCGGGTATGGGTACGGGGGTACGGGTACGGCATTTTTTAAAATCATGGTACGGGTACAGCGACTATTATATATAAAAAATAATTATTTTATATAATTAAACCACAAGCTGTAACAAAAATGTCTATAAAAAGAGGCTCATAATGAATAAATTATCATTTTTTCATTTTGTTAATGAAACTTCTTATGTTAAAGTAAAACAAAAAACAAAAAAAATAAAGAATAAGTAATTTTTTTTATTTTTTTAAGTTATAATGTAGTTTGAATCTGGATCCAACCCGGATCCAGATCCAAATGTACCCAGCCGTACCGGCGTACCGGTACGCCGTACCGATACGTGGTACGCCACTAAAGTGGCGTACCACTGTGACTTGGGTTTTCGATTATTAGTAACTTTCACCTGAAAGAGCGAGATGTTGTCAAGCTCCCAATCCACCACTTCCAACGCTCTACTGGCTGCTGACGGAAGAAGACGGAGCGTGTGAAGCGAGCGATCTTCTCTAGGGATGGAGACGGAGAAAACCACCTTTGCTTTCATCGGTTTCTTATTTCTTCTTCTTCTTCCCGTGTTTCGGTTTCTGTTCTTGAGTCTGCAGAGGAAGGTCGACGAATGACGACTTGGAGAGCTGCAGCAGCAGGGTGGTTTTAAGGGGCCCCCGAGGAGCTTGTGCAAAACCCGAAAACGACAGAGGTTTTGCTGGTTTTTGTACGACCCCAGTGGTGGTTTTCCATAAAATCGGGAATCAAAAGAAGAGGGAAATTGAAAAAAGAATTCTCCCTTTCTCTCTCCTACTCAGAGAGAGAGAGAGTCTCCCCAATATGTGGTGATCCACCCGCAGTCTTGGAGGCCTCTCTCCTCTTCCCTCTCTCTATTGGTGAATGTGCTAACGCACTCCCATGCCCTGTTGTCATTTTGACCTCCTTCTTTTCTGGAAAGGTCAGCTCCTTCTTAGCTTTGTCCATTCTTTTTAACTTCCCCCCTCCCCTCTGCATGAATTTCTTTTTGCTGTCGGCTTAGATTTAAACTTCTTAGAATTTGCCGATGGAGAGCAAGTTTTTTAATAAATGAACGGACACATCTTACTTTCGCTTATCAGGTTATGCAAAAGAAAAGTACATGCTTGACTAAAGTACTTTGTCAACAAATGTAGCTTGCATTAAAAGTTTTAAAAAAGTTACATCCAAAGGAAAGGAAACACTAAAAGATGACAATGACTGAAGATGAAATAAAGAGTACAAAGTTGACAACAAAAACTTTTAAGGATGGATGGATGACGATTGGTTGGCATTGGCGTATTCCTTATTTACCACTGGGCATGTGTACTAAGTGTATGATATATGTGTCTTCACTCTTGTTGAGCCACTACGAACAATGTTGCCCATTGAGGAGAGCTGAGGTCGAATTCAAGAATAGCTCCAATTGATGCATGTATAGAAATCATATTTGCCTCTGAGAGAATTGTCTCATGTATCTATCAGCACAATAATCAACTATGAAGTAAGGACCCAAAAGTGTGGTACGACAATGGTAATGATGAGTGTATCTGGGTGGATTCTGACGACGATCATAACAATCTCAAATTATCTCTTCTTCATTTAACTGCTCGATCAAATGTTGGTATTGTTTTATTGATTGTCAATTTTTCATCAGTGTTCCTGAATAGACTGGCTAGAGATGAACCATAATTGTAGAGCATATGTGCATCCTTCTATGAAGTTGGCATCTTCAATGATAAAGCAGGTTAGTCTTTGGTAAAAGAAAGCAAAGGCTGTCAGTGCTATTATGACATGTGTTGGGTCCCGCTATGTCCCCATATCTAAAAAGATTGGGCGATGCAAACATCTAGGAGGTCCGTTTCATTGGTAAAAAGGGTCACTCCCACTGTACAAAGCATCATACAATGTTTAACTATTTGTATGGCTTTTCGAGATAAGGTGGAAGGTTCAACATAGGCTCTAAATTCTTCATATAAATTTTTCAAGTTGATGCTTTGACTCTCATAGTTTTCTACTATGGGTCAAGTTTTTTGTCCAGTAAAGTGAGCTATAAGGTCATTTGCATTAACCTTAGTTGGGTTCATGAGAAACTGTTTCTCATATGGATCATTTGGGTTACAAATAGTTAAACATTAGTATTTTGGCAAGCTCTAGTATTTCGGCAAATTCATCTAATAGTATTGTCATTTCTCTCCATGAAAACAAAAAATAGGAGGTCATTGGGTTCCAACGCTCGGCAATTGCATGCACCAAATTTTCATCCACTGATTGTATTCCTCCGGCTTCCACTCTCTCTAGCCCACATTCTTCAAAGTGTGAAGGAAACATCCAAGAAAAGGTAGGATGCCAAGACTGATACCATTCGGGAGTCAAAGGTTTTTACTTTTAGAAATATAAGTAGACCGTTGAGGTCCTTCCCCGAAGAGGATGCGTTCATAAGGGAAGGTGGCACCATGTTGAAAAGAATATATCTTGAGTGATGACTCTGAAGGGTAGAAATTAAATTAGTGGAAAGATTGACAAGGTTGACAAAGACAATATGAAGTATAGGTATATAAAGAGGTTGTAAATCATCACATAAGGTTTTATGCGCATCCAAAATTCTCTATACTTCCATCATGTCAAATAATTTGAAGAAAAAAGGACACAGGGGCCTAATTGAGATAATTTTGTGTCACAATAATCCAATGTCAAGTTATGCTTATATGCTTTAGCTAAATCACTTAGTACGAGCATAGATTCTTCATTAGACAACTAAGGGTAGAGTTTATCTACTTCTTCTTGGACATTCGTCGATATACCACAAGTTACTATACTCATGGTACTAACGAGAGGGTTTTCCCGCCCAAGGTGTGGTCTAGTTGTAAGGTTTAGTCATGTGCTACCATCTAAGACGACCCGATAACATGATGACCGAAACAAATTAGTGGAAAGATTGACAATGTTGACAAAGACAATATGAAGTAGAGGTAAATAAGGAGGTTGTAAATCATCACATAAGGTTTTATGCGCATCCAACATTCTTTATACTTCCATCATGTGAAATAATTTGAAGAAAAATTGACACAGGGGCCTAATTGAGATAATTTTGTATCACAATAATCCAATGTCAAGTTATGTTTATATAATTTAGCTAAATGACTTAGTACTAGCATAAATTCTTCATTAGGCAACTAAGGGTAGGGTTTATCCACTTCTTCTTGAACATTCGTCGATATACCACAAGTGTTACTATACTTATGGTACTAACGAGAGGGATTTCCCGCCCAATGTGTGGTTTACATGTAAGGCTTAGTCTTGTGCTACCGTCTAAGACAAACCCGATAACATGATGATTGGGACAAATAAGTATGAGAAATTTTTGAAATATGAGCAAACATGGAAAACCAGTTGTCTCTAATGCAATGTTTCCTAAGACAATCATTGTTTTCAACCAAACCTTAAATTGAGGAGGGTTGTATTTGATCCTAGATTTAGGTGAATATAATTGATTCTCCTCAATTAGTCTTATATGCAAGAATACAAACATAATCACCAAGCAATGTAATGAAATGCCGATGCGGTCAAGGACAAAGAAGGGAGCATGCCTTATCATCAACAATATATGAAATGTTCAAGTTGGTGGAAACACATCAATGATAATCATAGCCAATCGATGATGGACCCTATCAGGATCACCATCTGTTTGCATCGCCAAAAATATTTGGTTTTTGAAGTGCTCCAAAAAAATGAGGTTTCATTTTGAAATGAGAGAGAAATGGATTGGCAATTTCCGGCAACTTTACTGGGAGTAACCAATCCAAGGGCTATGCTTATTCTTGATGCATTTCATTTTGGTTTAGACATCTTTTAGCCTAAACGTAATGTAATGTTTGAGAAAATGTTAAAGATTTGATGTTTCAAGATTTTGAGAAAATTTTGAAGAATCATTTGAGAGTATAAACATTTTTATTTGAGAAAAATTTAAATTGAGAAATCTTTACCAATGTTGTTTGGAAACATTTGAATATCACTTTTGGAAATCACTTCAATGTTCTATAAAGACTTTAAGTAGGTAGATTTGAGGTTTTACTTCAATTCAGTTACTACCTAGTTAGAGCTCCATTTCATCTTGCTTAAGTTCTTTTAGAGAGGTGCTTGTGATCATTCATGGTGTAAAGTGAATATAAATACATAAATGCATTGATCTTACATGATTAGAAGGAAATCCTTCATTCATAGCATAACATTCATCTAAAAGCATTCCTATCACCACATACATCTAAATTTCTCAGCTTTATTTATGGCATTGTCACAAGTATTGTTATGAAAAGAAAAAAGTTTTTCAAAATAGAATGAGATTGTAGACCATAAAGCATGATTTCAATATTGGTCATCACTTGATTTTTGGTCTTGGTGAAGACAACAAATGAAGAGTTAAAACCGTAGATCTTTAAAGAAAAATATCCGAAAGAATGGGAAAGAATGAAATACTTTCAGAGAGAGAAAAAGAGAGAAAGAAAGAGATTTTAAAGATCACCAAGTAAAAGACTTAAAAAGAGAGGGAGATACGTATCTTTATATGTATTTTATATGTGTATACATATATTTATATATGTATCTTTATACATATTATATATATATATATATATATATATATATATATATATATATATATATGTATATGTATATATATATATATATATACATATATATATATATACATATATATATATATATATATGTATGCATAAGTATATGAAAACTTGTGAAAAGAAAGTATTAACTCAAATGGAGAGTACAAAGGGAGGGAAATCAGTATTGCCATGATCATAATGATAATCACAAGGGTGAAGTTGGTGTTCGGGACTTAGAGTTCACAGTCTACTGAAGCTGACAATTTAGCATTAGACTACCAATATTAAGATCCAAACATCATCATCACTATCGTCATCATCATTATCAACATAGAAATCATGCTTTTCTTCCACTTGTTTGTACAAAGAAAAGAAATGGAGGAGGAGAAGATGGCAAAATGGAAATATTTTTCATCTCTCTAGTTTATTATTTAGCGTTATTGATGTTGTCTCTCTATAGTCCAGTTCTCTCTCTCTCTCTTTCTCATTTTTGAGATTTCTCTTTTTTTCCCTACATTTCATGTTCAAAATGCTTTTCACCTGCAATTATCGTTTTCTTTTTATCTTTGAAGAGAGACTTGTTGTTGATATTTGATTCTTTGGCGCTAATTTATTTCTTTCTTTGCTTGTTAGTTGCTTTCTTTTTAAAATCTTCTCTTTAATTTCTCTTCTTAACTAAGTATGCATTGTTAGAACACCAAATGCTAAACGAGAGAGAAAAAATGCTTCGTTTTCTTCGCCAGCTACTCCTCCTCCTCTTTTCTCCTTTGTTTCTACAAAGGGAGGGAAATCTGGATTGTCATGATGATAATGATGATAACAAGGGTGAAGTTCATGGTGGGGACTTAGGGTTCACATTCTAATGAAGCTGACAATTTTGCATTAGATTGTCAAGTTTAAGATCCAAACATCATTATCATTATCATTATCATTATCATTATCAACCTAGCAATCATGCTTTCCTTCAATTTGTTTGTACAAAGAAAAGAATTGGTGGAGGATAAGATGGTAAAATAGAAAAAATTTTCATCTCTCTGGTTTATTATTTAGCAATACTGGTGTGGTCTCTCTATTGTCTGGTTATCTCTCCCTTTCTTGTTTTGGGGTTTCCTCTTTTTTTCTCGACATTTCATGTTCAAAATGCTTTTCACCTGCAACTATGGTTTTTTTTTCTTTTAAGAGAGACTTGTTGTTGATATTTGATTCTTTGGTGTTAACTTATTTCTTTTTTTTCTTATTGTTTTTTTTTCTAAAAAAATTTGTCTGTAATTTCTCTTTTTATTTTATTATGCATTGTTGGAGACGAGAATTAGAAGAAAGGAGAGAAACTGACCATAGAGAGACCACACCAAGAAAATAGAATGCTAAACTAGAGAGACAAATGCTTCATTTTTTGTGGCTGACCCTTGTTCTCTTGGCTCTTTTGTTTCTACAAATGGATAGAAAACATGATTAACAAGATGTTAATGATTATCATGACGATGAAGTTGGTGGCTAGGACTTGGAGTTGATAGTCTAATGGTGTTGACATTAGACCGCCAACTCTGAGACCCAATGATCATCATCACCATCAGCTTCATCATTGTCATCCTGGTTATTATGCTTTTCTTTCTTTTGTTTCAATAAAAGATATAATTGGAGGAGCAGAAAGGGAAACTGAAACAATTATCATCTCTCTTATTCACCTTTGTTATTCTTGTTGGAGTCTCTCTATTATATGGATCTCTCTGTCCTTCTCATTTCGGGGTTTCATTATTTGGTGCTTATTTATTGCCTTTGTTATTGGTCGCCTTTCTTGTAAAATGTTAGTAATTTCTCTTTTTAATTTATTCTCCTTTTTGGATGTGAGATCAAGCATGAGAGAGAAAAAACTAAAGAGAGACCACACCAATAGTGCCAAATGCTAAACCAAAGAGAAAATTGCTCCATTTACTTCGCCTGCTCCTCCTTCTCTTCTCTCCTTTGTTTTTACAAAAAGAGGGAAAACATGATCACCATGATGATAATGATGATCATGACGGTGAAGTTGGTGGTTGGGACTTGGAGTTGACAGCTTAGCATTAGACTGCCAACTTGGAGACCCGATGACCATCGTCACTGTCATTATCTTCATTATCGTCTTGGTAATCATGTTTTTCTTCTCTTTGTTTCTACAAAGAAAAGAATTGGTGGAGGGGCAGTTGGGGAAAATGAGGCATTTTTCATCTCCATAATTTAACATTTGGCATTATTGGTGCTCTCTATTGTATGGTTCCATCTCTCCTTGTTTTGGGGTTTCCCTTTTTTTCCTAGATTTCATGAAATAGTGATGAAAATGAAATGTTTCTTATAAAAAATAATCAGGTCAGTAACTAAAATAAATGAATTGTAATATCATTGTAGTAATCTCACCCAAGATCTATAATTAAATAATAAAACCAATTGACGTACTTTCAATAACATGAATACTCTTGTAAGTCTTACTTTCATTTCCCCAATTTTCGAACTTTGTACTCTCCCTCTCTCTCTCTATTAGTTGTAAGTCTCACTTTCATTTGGCTTGTTGTTGTATGACTCTCGCTTCATCTATTCACTCTCCCCCCTCCCTTTATTCTGCTTTATTGTGTTGTTGTCTTTATATTTTAGTATTTTTGTTTTGCTTTTGCAGCTTGTTCTTGTAAATATACATAGGGGACTTCTTGTCCCCAAATTTTGTTATGCATTCTCATCTTATTGGTGCTCTCTCTCTCTCTCTCTCCGGATAGCTCTTGTTCTCTTTATATTAAAAGTGTGGATTCTAAGCATCTTTAATGGTTTTAGGGTTTTGTTTTAAAGAAGGATATTCTTCCTTTTTTGCTTTCTTTCTTTTGCTCCTCCTGATTGCCACAGCAAAGTACACTCTGAAGAGAAGAAAAGAAATGAGGGAAAAAGAAAGAACAACCTTGCTTCGAACAAGACCATAAAACCATTAAAGATGCTTAGAATCTGTACTCTTAACCCAAAGAGCGTGAGAGAAACAGAGAGAGAGAGAGATAAAGAGAGAAAAATAAAAATCACAAAAAAACACTCACCTCCTCACTTGGTGTCAGCTTTGGAAGAAGAACTCTCTCTCTCCCCCTCTGGATAGCTCTTGTTCTCTTTGGATTAAAAGTGTGGATTCTAAGCATCTTTAATGGTTTTAGGGTTTTGTTTTAAAGAAGGATATTCTTACTTTTTTGCTTTCTTTCTTTTGCTCCTCCTGATTGCTACAGCAAAGTACACTCTCAAGAGAAGAAAAAGAGGGAAAAAGAAAGAACAACCTTGCTTCGAACAAGACCATAAAACCATTAAAGATGCTTAGAATCGGTACTCTTAACCCAAAGAGCGTGAGAGAAACAGAGAGAGAAAGAGAGAAAAATAAAAATCATAAAAAAACACTCACCTGATCACTTGGTGTCAGCTCTTCCCTGATCACTCGGTGTCAGCTCTGGAAGAAGAACAGAAGCGTAAGTTCGGCTGAATGAGTCAAAAGAAGAGAGATGGTTATATATATATATATATATATGCATATATATTGGGAAATATAATTATCTCCTTTCTTCCACCTCATTCATCTAAACATACGCTTCCATTTTCTTCTAATGCCTACACTAAGAGGCTGTTTGCAATGTAATAGTAACACTTTATTACTTTCCAAAGATATATATTTTTTATAAGATCATGATCATATTATGTAAAATAGCATGGTCTACAGTTCCATCCTTAGCAAACCAATGTTGTTATATGTCTTGGTAGAGATGTCAATAAGTCAGATTTGGATCAGGTACTTGATTGAACTGATTAAAAAAAAACAGATATGGAGAAAAAATTAATATCCAATTAGGAAAACAAATCGGATTCAGATTTTAAAAAATGACATCTGATTGGACTTGGCTTCAGATATACATAAATATCTGATTGAATTTGGATTTGGATTCAGATCAGATTTATTTTTAAACAAATATCATATTTCTAATGCTTACAATTTAAAAAATGGTAAAATTTGGTTCAAAATTGGAATTCAGATTCGGATATGAATATAAAAATCAAATTCAAAATCAGGTCGGATTCAGATTACGAAATCAGATTTTGGGTTCAGATTCAGATTTATATATGACTATTATTTATTTAGCTAGGGGCTTTGTACAATGCATGCATTCCAAATCATTTTGTTTAAATTTCACTTGGGAGAAAGTTCTCCCAAGAGGGCACATACCAAGACCACATTGCGCGAGGTATTCCCAAAGCACTCGCTTCAGAGCTACGGGCTACAAAGACAAAAGTTTGGAATGGCATTAAAAGTTTTGCAGCTTGAGTGAGAACTTGTTCCCAAGTACAATTTAAGCAAAATATATATATAAAAAAAAAAGTGGATTGGTTTTGCTCATGACATGTTTTACTTTGTGAGTGTTTTGCCGATTCTCTTTACAATTACATGCTGTTTAAAGTTGCGAGTTATATAATTACTTGTTTTTATGGACCCTGTCACATTTTTTAATAATAAATTTCGTAATCTCATTTGACATATGGAAAGCCTTATTTCACATTTCTATTTTCCATCTTATTCTTTTTACTTTTTATGGTGATAAATATAAGGATGGGAGCCTTTACTGATGTGTGATGAAGGTCAATAGAACTATGCCAAGCGTCAGTAAAACCTAGTGATGTGCCAGTACTAAAATGTAACTAAAGCTTTCGTTGACACAAAAATACAAGTCAGTAAAAATTTGGTTTCTACTGTTGTGGAAGTGGAGTGTGGGTGGCACAGGCTATACCGGTGAATCTTCGCACTGCAGAAGGGTTCAAGGCTTTTATGCTGCCCTGAAGGGTAGAAATTAAATTAGTGGAAAGATTGACAAGCCAAAACTCCGTCCGTTTTGGCCATCAATCAATTTCACCCCCACCACACTCACCATTATGTATGTATATTTTAGGGACTAATTTCATTGTCTTTTCTATGCTTCGCCACTTGTGTACGCTAGCTATCTCGCTCTTTTATATGAAAAGAAAGTGAAGGTATCTGGAGAATTAATTGAAAACAAAAATAAAGAACAATGGCACTGTTACTGCTCATGGTGGTTTGAGATAGTCGATTCGTCGTTCCTATGCGAGTGAGAGACAGAGGGAGAGAGTTGCCATACGGAATTTTGTTTCATCAAAATTGAATTTTGTTATAGGTGAAACAGTTAAGCTTTGGACTTTGGAATTGAAAATTGAGTCTCATGGACCGTTTATTTTTCTTGTGAGGAGAAGTACGGATAACCATCAAAAGCTGCAAGGAAGACGTATGACCTTGATGCCCAAGGACGCGAATGGATCATACTTGGGGCAGCTAAATCAGTTCCAGATCGGGTCGAAATCCGATTTCCAGACAAAAGAAAGTTTGTGCCAAATCAGACCCATTAATTTGTGACCCCATCGGCCGCATGGTACAGGAGAATAAGAAAGGACACGGTTAGGGATGTGAACGGATCGGATTCGGATCGGATATATCTTTAATCATATTCACTTTTTTGGATATAAACATACTCGGATTCAAATTCGAATAAAGAAAAGTTATATCTGAATCCAAATTCGAAATCCGAGTTTACAATCTGAATTCGATCCGAATCCAATTTTTATATTTATATCTGAATCCAATCGGATTCGAATTCGAATAAAGAAAAGTTATATCTGAATCCGAATTCAAAATCCGATTTTGCAATCTGAATTCGATCTGAATCCAATTTTTATATTTATATCCGAAATCGAATTTTGAACCAAATTTTGCCAATTTTCAAAATTTAATAGCATTAGATACATGATATTTGTCTAAAAATGAATCTGATCAAAATCCGATTGGATATTTATGCATATCAAAATCCGATCGAATATTTATGTATATCTGAATCCAATCAGATATTTATGTATATCTGAATCCGATCTGATTTCCCAATCGGATATTAATTTTCATCATCTGATATACTTAAAAATCGATGACTCAGATTATTCCTATCGGGATATGGCGTAGTGACTTGTTTTTCTATGTAAATATTGAGAACAAAAAAACCTTGAGAAATATTTTAAAAATAAAATTGCCACCAATTCAATTCAAATGGTCGATTTAGGTTGACTTTTGTTTATATTGCAATAAATATTCAAAATAAAGATTAATATGGAGACCATTTCATAAATAAGGCCTGTTAAAAGGAGGGAAAGAAACTTAGAGGGCGTTTGGATGACAACTTCTTTTAACCCAGTTTTGTAAAAACTAGATTTTATGAAAACCAAGTTTTTTAATGAGTTTAAAGGCTTTGTTTTCCTGTTTGGGTGGCACTTCCAAAACTTGGTTTGTGAGTAACTTGAAGGAAACCAGGTTTTTAAATCAGGTTATGTCAAAACTAGGTTTTTTTAAAACCCAGTTTTGATGGCAGGAAACAATTGAAGAACTTGATTTTCTAAAACCTGGTTTTGAAATGTTATCCAGACACTCCATTAGTCTCGTGGATAAGGCCATTCTTTCTTGCATCATGAAGTCAGCCGCAGTTATTTGGATTCTCAATGATCCAGAGAGTGAGATCTACGTACCCACAAAAAAAATGAGCCGAGCCGAACCATGAGCCAAGCCATCCTCATCTTGGACGTCTCAAAAAGGCGGCAACGGTCAAAACTGTGGCTTGGTGAGTGCATGAGAATCCGAACCAAAGACGTATGACCTTGATGCCAAGTTATGGCATTTATAACTTGAAAGTGATAAATTGAGAAGGAAGATCTTGCAGATAGAGAAACTAAGTGGAGGGCAACCAACGACACTGAGCCTTCCAATCTTGACTTCATAAATAAACTTCTCAATCCTAACTTAACGTTCTTCAATACCATCAGTATAGTATCCTCCACAAATCAAATAGATAACAAGAGAGAGAGGGTGCCCGTGAAGGTAAACTAAAGAAAATGAAATAAAAAAGTTTCAAACATCTATTACTACTGTTGCTGCAATTGGGTTAATTAGGTAATCTCTTGTTTTCCAAAATTACAATGGGCACTGGTGTTATGAATGTTGTCAATTAAGTCTTGTTTTGGACGACCAAATGATAAATTGCCACTTGATTAGACAGCATATCTTTGGCAAGGGAATAAGATTTGTCGGAGTAGAAGCTCTTCACAGACTTTTATGTTTGAAAGGGCATTCATATGCATAACATAGCAAATATTTAAAGATGTCAATTTGAAAATAAAGAAACCTTGAGGGGCTTGTATAGCCTATATGTAGCTCCGCCTCTGGTTGACTTGAGGCCTTTGAGTTAAAGAAAGTCAAAAGTTCAATACTTAACAGCGCTTGGATGATACTTAAAACATAGTTTTGGAGGCAAAAAACGATTTTATGGAGCTGATATAATCACACTCAAAACTGAGCTTGTGAAACAACCAGTTTTGCTAAAATGGTGTTTTTAAAGTCCAACACATAAACCGGATCTTAATACAACCTGGTTTTCATTGACCACATTTTTCTTTGGAGTGTCACACAAACACTTGATAGAGCAAGTTTGAAGCATACTTGAGATGGTAGTACAAGTAACTA
This sequence comes from Nymphaea thermarum, assembly GCA_011799765.1. Taxonomy (NCBI): domain Eukaryota; kingdom Viridiplantae; phylum Streptophyta; class Magnoliopsida; order Nymphaeales; family Nymphaeaceae; genus Nymphaea; species Nymphaea thermarum. Next base: position 75,320 of record JAANDH010000933.1, read on the forward strand.
AGGACATAGGCCGACATGGTTTGCTTAGATAAGTAGTCAGGCTCGGGTCGGGCCACAGCCTATAACTACAGTTTGAGGCCTGCTCAACAACCCAGACCCAAGCTCGGACCTGGCCTAGCTCGGCTAGATTCATACCAAAAAATATTTTTAATATAAAATAATATATAAATATAATTTAATCATAATAAAATAGACATAAAATTATATATATATAATAATAATAATAATATTAAATATGAAATTATCAGGGTTAATCGAGCTGAGTCAGACCCACTAGGCTGACCTGATAATTGGGTGCCGGGCCAAGCCCGATTCAGGCCAGGTACCTGGCCCGGTGCCCCAGAGATGATAGGAGAATTGAGATCCAATAAAAAGGCAAACACAAGATTCAATTTCCTAACATCTAAATCCAATTGGCCCGTGGTCTAATTGACTCTGTTGAAATTGAATAGATACAAGATTGACTTGAACATCGTTCGGTCGAGTGTCAATATTCAATCTCTGCCATGTTTTGTTTTGTTTCCTCATGCATGACAAAGTTTGTCACAGATATTTTTTTAGGGATGTCAATGGAACGAGTTAGAATCACATATTATTTTTTTTTTCGTATTTAATTTTGTCAAAATGGCTCCATCACTATCTAATCCAAACAGGGGCTAAATTAAAGTTTCTAAATGTCGACTATGACCCAAATATCTTCAAAATTTTTGTATAAAACAAGTGAAGTTTTTTAAAATTTACATATGATTAGTTTTTTGAAAAAAAAAATTGATGTGGGGCCAAGGCCCAAGGGCCCTACCTTGATTCCGTCCCTAGATCCAAATCTATTATATTGACATCCCTTTTGATAATATGAGTATTGTTTAGATCTCTGATGTGAGACCCACAAGATAAACAAATACAAAATAATATAATATTACGCAATTGTGCACAATAATATAATATTACTGATCACATGTGCTATCTTGAGTCATAAAAATGACCCTCAGGTTTTAGATTAGCGGATAATTTATCAGGCCAAGACAGGCTGGGTCATGGAGGCTCGTTGGGCCTTTGTAAATGTTATGTACACAAAGATCTCTAAGATTATTCTTATGTATGCAAACTGATACATTTTTAAAAGGATTATACATCTCACCAAACCTAGTCAAGAAAGTGGCCCTATGGTCAAGTTTAATTGGGTCTGGCATGGTCCGATAACTTGCCAATCAAGAGGACAGATTGGGCTTTAGCCACGCAGGGCTCCCCTACCTAGTCATTCTGGGTCCCGTGCCAAGCCTTTATGTAATAAATGAAAAGTTTTTTCTGATTGGTGAAAGAGTGTGCTCTAATAAAACAAGGTGCACACATTTTGATTTTAATGCATTTTTACATTTTTTTTGTCCTTGTTTTAATTTTTAAGTTCTTTTGCGATTTACAAAACGAGTAAAAATGATAAAAAGGATAAATATTGTTGATGTATTCGGTAAATAAAAGCTCAAAACTATTTTTCCCGTGATCGATAGGTGGCTTGAGGCAATCTGGTTCAAGATCATGTTCTCTTCTGTTATTAAATAAAAAATATTGGAGGATGCATTATAAACTGTTGTCAATTATCAATTTGAGTTATCAAGTAACATTCAACACATAACAACAAAGAAATCCCTTATATACATATATCAATATATACATATATAATTACAAAAAAAAATATCTTTTACAGATTTCTGAATTTTTTTTTATTAAATTTATCAAATAAAAGGTTAGAATCTTTTGCTAATGTATAAAAAAAAATTTAGGTGCAATCTTTTTCAATATTTCTTTCCGATATTTGTTTTTACAATTTTAACAAAGTGTGACTTTGATTAACAATAGAAATAATTGCTTTCTTAAATTTGAAAAAAGTAAGAAGGGGAAGAATCTCAATGAAATGCTACAATAATAGGACGGGGTATAGTTTGACAATATTCTATATAGTATGGCGTCAAATATAAAATGACCATAAAGAAAAGCCACGTTAAAATCTAGGAGAAAATCAGAAAACTTATGCTAGAAGATCAAGCTCGAGTAAATGAAAAATATTTTGCATTCAATGATAATAAAAAAGAAATGGAACAACTCCTTAACTAAAAGAGAAACTTTGGATGTAGGACCGCTACATAATGAAATGCTGCACACTATCAACACTATGGTCGATAGTTGTGGCCTTCCATGGATATAAGTGATAGTGATTATACACTGAACCATGTTAATTTGCTTGTTGGTACCTCGGACTGCCATCTTGGTCGCATTTCAACTTGCATATCAGTAACCTCTTGTTTATAGTACAGAGAGTTGATAATGACTCGAAACAAAAACTAACTGCCTACGAACCCCCACCCTTACCATTTCACCAACATTCTCAAGACTTATCTCCTTCTTCTTCATTATATACATATATATATATATATATATATATAAAATGAATCAGTTAGGTCTCATACTACACCTCATGAAGTGGATTTTGGTAGGCTTTTTTGAATGAAAATTGTAACATAGAACATGGTTATTGGCCCTAATTTGAATTGACAGCTTACCTTTCTAACATTTAATCATGATTCCTTTCCTTTGTTGCTTTCCTTTATTGAAGTGGGGACTTCCTTTTCAATCGATTAATTCTCGAGTAAATGAAAAATATTTTGCATTCAATGATAATGAAAAAGAAATGGAACAAATCCTTAACTAAAAGAGCAACTTTGGATGTACGACCGCTATATAATGAAATGTTGCACACTATCAACACTATGGTCGATAGTTGCGGCCTTCCATGGATATAAGTGATAGCGATTATACACTGAACCACGTTAATTTGTTTGTTGGTACCTTGGACTGCTATCTCGGTCACATTTCAACTTGCATGTCAGTAACCTCTTGTTTATAGTAAAGAGAGTTGATGCCCTAATGATTCGAAACAAAAACCAGCTGCCTACCAAACCCCACCCTTACCATTGCACCAACACTCTTAGGACTTTTCTCCTTCTTTTATATATATATATATATATATATATATATATATATATATATATATATATATATATATATATATATATATATATATATATATATATATATATATATATATATATATATATGAATCAGTTAGGTCTCATACTACACCTCAAGAAGTGGATTTTGGTAGGTTTTTTGAACGAAAATTGTAACAAAGAACATGGTTATTGGCTCTAATTTGAATTGACAGCTTACCTTTCTAACATTTAATCATGATTCCTTTCCTTTGTTGCTTTCCTTTATTGAATTGGGGACTTCTTTTTCAATCGATTAATTGGTCCAACCAACCAATATAAGACAGTAAATGAGAGATTCAAATTTATCCTGACCTTTGCTTTTTTGTTTTCATCCATTTTCTTGCCTTCATTTTACAACCATGAGTCCACGGAATACTGCAATTTTGAGCAGATCAATTTTCTATTGTATAAAATTATGGAGGGTATATATTTTCAATATTTGGTACAACAACAAATTGATATTAAATGAAAGCAACAAAGGAAAGGAATCCTGAGTAAATATTAAAAGGTAAGTTGTCGTTTCAAAGTGGAGCCAATGGCCGTCTTCTGTATTTGTTAC
>JAANDH010000933.1:79022-89473 GCA_011799765.1 Nymphaea thermarum
GGAAAAAGGGAGGAACAAGGAAAGGAGGGAGGAGGAAGAAGGGAGGCGGAGGAAGAAGGGAAGGAGGGAGAGGAAAAAGGGAGGCGGAGGAAGAAGGGAAGGAGGGAGGAGGAAGAAGGGAGGCGGAGGAAGAAGGGAAGGAGGGATTAGGAAAAATGTTGGAAGAAGGGAAGGAGGGAGAAGGAAGAAGGGAGGACGAAGGGAGGTGGAGGAAGAAGGGAAGGAGGGAGGAGGAAGAAGGGAGGAAGAAGGGAGGTGGAAGAAGAAGGGAAGAAGGGAGGAGGAAAAAGGGAGGAAGAAGGGAAGGAGGGAGGTGAAAAGGAAAAAAAAGAGATCCAACGACAAAATCACAAGAACAAAGCAGAAACCAAGGGGAGAAGAAGCGATTTCACCTCTCGCACTTCCCCTCGCACGAAACGAAGCAGCTGCGAGTGTGATGACGTCCCTGTCCCTCTTTCCCCATCTTCCTTCCTCTTGCATGCAACGGACAATGCCCTAATGGGCAGAAATTTTAAAAGAGGAAGGAAGAAGGGAACAAGGGAGGAAGAAGGGAGGCGGAGGAAGAACGAGCGAGGGAGGGAAAAGGGAGAGGAAGAAGGGAGCTACGGAGGAAGAAGAGAGGGAGGGAGGGAGGAAGAAGGGGGAAAGAAGGGAGGTGGAGGAAGGAAGGAGCGACGGAGGAATTAGGCGAGCAATGGTAAAAAAAAAATTCTGAAAAAAATTTTCCACCCCTCTGGTTGGAAAAATTTTTCTGAAAATATATTTTCATTCTCAACTTTAACCGTAAAAAAATTTTCTCCACGAATTGATTAACAAGAAAAATTTTAAAAATTTGAATTTTTTTTATGACCATTGACGTACCTCACCATGGGATAAGTGATGTAATGGAATACTATCATTCCATAGGTATAACTATTATACCATATCATTATGATATTTCTGTCTCTAACATTATACTATATCACTTGTACACAAATAATTTGCTCTTATTATTAATCCTTATATAAGCCTTCCATATACGTCAGGGAATATACTATGTAGAGCATATAACTGAATTTTAAGTTGGAAGGGTTCTCTTTATTGTTTTCTTATTTCTAGTGGACTAAATTTGTAAAGTTTTTAATACCCTAATCTCTTTTAATATGAGTTAGGGTTACGTGAATGAAGCTTAGAATGTTTCCTCTCTCTCTCTCTCTCTCTCTCTCTCTCTCTCTCTCTCTCTCTCTCCCATAATGAACACACTGTACGGTTACATGTATAAGATTACTACTAATAGTCTATCGGCGCCCACATAGGACACTAGTGTTCAGATATTTCACTATGTCAGGCATGAGGTTTAGATATGGTTCAACAGTTACTTATAGATGTTGATCATACACCTTAACAGTAAAGGTATATACATAACTGTACCGTACAGACATCGCACCTATAGTCCTTGTGTAGTTACAAGTTGGCCATATAGCCGACTGAAATATACCCTACCTATGTATATAATAACAACTATTACTGTCCTATACTATAATAACGTATATTCTCAAACACTGATGTATATACAGCATTATATGTGTACAATAATATTAATATAGTTGGGTATATACATATACCTGGACACATTAGCTCTATACCATAACAATAACACCATGTGTTATACAATAGTATGTGTAATATATTGGGAACATCTAGTCAACATTATATATGTAACCATATATATATATACATGTATGTACATGTTAATATAGGGTTACTGTATACAAGTTAACCCCTATACTGGTACCCTATTGTGGTCATAGGGTTAGTATATGTACTGTAATACAATGTTAATATGGACCATGTTAAGTACAATATTTCACCTATACACATAAGGTAAGGTATGTTATACACTACTACACATTATATGTATACAGTACCTTAACAGTGGTTATGTATATATCATTATGTACATAATATTACCCTGGTAATAGTAATTTACCGGTAAAGACAGTCACCATTATCATTTGAGAGCTGGTTTCTGTCCAGTGAGCTTTCCATATGGTTTTCTATCTCAGGTGCTCCTAGAGACACCTTAACATTGTCCTTTTCCTTTCTATTCTATTTTCTCAGAATTCCAAACGCCGAAATGTAGATGAGGTAACTGTAAACTGTGAAGCAGTTAGAAGGTCAAACATCATTTAACACAAAAAATAATTGCGCCAGGAATCAAAAGCAGCAGATCTTATAACAAAACCTGCTTTCCCCAAAAAAGAAAAAAGTTTAGGAAAAGTTTCGAAACATAGGAATTTTGTCGATATAACTAAATCTAAATTCCTGAAAAAATCTAGGCACTATCTCAGAAAACAGGAGCTTTCCTAAATTTTTGGACTATGAGCAGCAAGCCCAGCAAGCTAGCAGGAAAAATAATCTGGGTGACTATTGGTAGCCAATAGCCACACCACAAAATAAATAAAAGAAAACCTCTAGATTTCCAAAACATTGAACTTTCATCGTTGTCATTATCAAGCCTTGGCCCCACCATCAAGCTTTGCCAGCATACTGGCAAACAAGTCATAACAAAGATATGGAAAAGCAATGAGAAAGAAACAAGCCAGACCAAGTTAAGAAAATGGAAAAGCTGAAAAAGCAGTAACTGAGAAAGGTGAAGTAATCTTGATCGACAGGTATTTCAATCAACATTACTTATCGCCCAAGTCTTTCATCGTTTCCTGCATTATTGTAACTCCTTTGTCCTTTTATTCACTTGCTCATGAAAAAAGAAATAGATGCATGAAAAGAAGAAAAAGCAAACAGTTGATTCAAGAAGGTCTTCGACTGAGGGCATAACCTCTGCCTGCAAACGAAAGAAAATAAAAAGCAAACCCTTAAATCAAGATAGCACAAGGTAAGGTCCAAAATGAGGTCATTGCCTGTTACTAACATATTCATATCCTACGTTACCTTTGGCTCAAAATGGACAGTGTGGAGTGATTCAATCAATGGATCGTCAAACAGTGTCACACATCGATCTTGACTAAACCCAATAAGAGGCACCCTATGCTCCAAAGAATACAAAAAGGCCTGCAAAACTTTAATGTGAGGAGAACAAGTTCAGCATGAGAAAGATTAGTAATTATATGCAGAAATAGTTGTCTGCAGAATAGATAAAGAAGTAAACAGCAGAGAAACAAGTACAGAAAAATATCCCTTGTGTTAGAGTAATCATATCCTATCTACCTAAGCAACTGAGAGTGTGATATCTCTGTTGGGAAGGATGTACGGCAGTGCAGACCATGCGGCATGTTTTGGCTACAAATAGAATGTACAGTTAGTCGGTGCCATTGAAAATGAAATGTTAAGTCACTACAAGAGGTTTGTGATCAACATGGTTGCACTCCTACACTGGCAGATGGAATAGTTCATAATTATGGACTGAAATTTGACAATGACTTGGGTTCCACATACGAACTACTGCTGTTTTTGAACCACATCCCTTACATAGAGTTTGAGGTTTTGAACATTTAGAAAAGCTTTGGAATGTTATCCAGCAGATCATATTTTTATGTAGCAGAATATTTTTTCTCCATCAGGTTCTTGTTCAAGATCGTAGATATCAATGATTCAAGGCTTTCTAGATCCTTACGACTTTCTTTTAGTATAGATTATTGCAATCAATTCTCAAACATCCATGTGTACAAACCACTGGCTGTCGAAAAGCTTCTGAAATTGCATTTAAACATTATACAGGATCCAAGCATCACAATTCATCTAAACAAATAACGGTAGACAGGCTAACTATCCTCTCTTCGAATAAAACCCTAAAACCATCAAATATGCTCATAATCCATACCTTTAAATCCAAAGAGAGTGATGGCAAGAGGAAGACCACAACTTATCTGTTTGTTGAGGCTTGACTAGTAAGTTTCAAATTCAATTAACAAGCAATGAATGGGAGTTGAATTTTGAGAATACACAACTTTAAACATTACAAGGAGAGGAATGCCTGTAGGAATTGAATAAATGACATGCCATATCTTACGCCTCTTATTTAACCAGCTATTCTACACTTCACTTTCTCTAGATTAAAAACATGGATTTTGCGCATCTTTAATGGTTTAAGTTTTTGTTTGAAGAGGGGTTGTTCTTCCTTTTCCTTTCTTTTCCATTGCTCCTCTTGAGAGTCTACTTTCCAAGTTCTTGGAAAATCTAGTAACCCTGCCCTTGGGAGCAGTCCGCGATCTATGGCTGGGAACCTTGCATGTAGGGCTGCACAACGAGGAGAGCCACTTGGGCTCGACTTGTACTCGCTTGAAAAAGCTCGGCTCGTTCTCGACTTGTTTATAAACGAGCCATGTTCTTACAAAGATACTTGAAACAATAAACAAGTCGAGTTTGAGTTAGACTCGTTTATACTCACCTTGACTCGCAAACCAACACTCTACATAATATTGCCAAAATCGGTTCACAGAATCACTGGTTTTAACTTTTAGGGAAAAATCAAATTTTCACAAGTAACGTGAGTTAACACTTTATAATCACCCCAAATTTTTCAAGATTCTATATTTAACCTTTCTCAAACATTTCATGATAACTTTACAGCAACCTTCAAGCATTTTCGGCTTCAAACACTTCAATTTCTCTTAATTATGGTGAATTTCTAATTTTATTTGTCTATCAACAATATTTGGACTTATTTGGATCTTTTCAGACTTTGGACACAAAGCCCAATCTCAATTTAGACTTATTCTATAATTCAAACTGGGATCCGGGTCAAAAACTCATATAGTAGCCTAAAACAAATCCTAAGATCCAAATCTATATCCAAAACAGAGCCCTAGATCCAAATTTACATCCACATACTAGCCCCAAATCCAAAATAGATCCCTAGATTCAAACCACCATTTTTTTCTAAAACCAAACCATATTTAATCATTTCAACATATGTCTCAATATATTTTATTTAGACTTGAACACACATGCATGTTGGATTTAGGATAACATTTCAAATGTTGGAATGTGCAACTGTTCTTGGAAGGGTAAGCTCAAATAAAGGCATTTAGATTGGTCGGACCTCGTACCGACGGGTGAGTCTCTTTTTCTTTCATTTTAAAATAAAACATCATTTTTTTGAAGCACTTCAAAGACTAAAAGAAATTTTGAGGATGCAAACACACTTACACGAGTTAAACAAGTTAATGCAAGCACAAATTAATGCTTACACAAGTTAATGCCTGAACAAGTTAAATGGATTAAGCGAGGAGTTTGAGCTCAATTTTTGTGTAGTCGAGTCAAGCTCAAGCTTGTTATAAAGAGCTTGACTCGAGTTCAAGCTCAAGTTTTTTGAGCCGAGCCGAACTCGAGCTGGCCAAGCTCAGGCTCGACTCGGCCCGTGTGCAGCCTCACTTGCATGGACAGAAGATGGATGGATAAGGCTTTGAAATTCAAGCGTCTCACATTTTTGCCTCCCTAGGGCACCGTGTCCTTTTTGTATATTTGAGATATTGGTTCGAGAAAAGAAAATGATCTGAGATATTCGGTGAAGTTCCAACGAAAATGCTGATGTTTCGCGAATTTCACCAAATATTTCATATCATTTGTCTCATACCAACGATCCCAAATATACAACACGATTTATCAATTTTATTATTGAACTTGGGGTGATATTGGTACAAAGATATTACAATTCAATTATATTTATTAGTGACTCCATTAGTTCCAATAAGAAACATTTCGTTTCGCTTCTGCATATTCATATTGAGCACATCAATTTCTTCACTTTGATGGCTAATTTAGGAGACATTCATTCGTCTAACTGATTTTATTATGTCGTCTTTTTTTTTCTGCATATTCGTATTAAATTTACTGTTAATTTTGTTAATTAATTTTTATTCCTTTTGGCTTCAATGGTAGTTATTGATTTGGGGTTAAAACCTAGTGACCACCACCTACCATCAATAAGCCTAGGGTTCAGGCCGGGTATTCAACTCGGACTTGGGTCAGCCCTGGACTCGGGTTTCGGATGTCTGGCCAGCCCAATGCCTAGGCCTGAACACCAATTAAAGTCCTCTCACAAGGAAACTATTTTAGTTAAAAATACAATTTGAGACTTATTTTTGTCTTATACTTTGAAATAAACACCGTGAACTGTTTTTGCGCTGTAAACTCTTGTTAATTACATTACATCTATTTTTTATGAACATAATGCACTTAAAAAAGAAAAACAAAATATAAGGTTGAAATAACAAATGATTGGTAGATGGTTCGACTCCTGAGGGTTCGGGTGTGGTTGGTTAAGTCAAGAACTAGTGTACTACTAATCATAGGTTAAAGGCACCAAGAGTGGAGTCAGTCATTTTTTTGTTGAGGGGTGTTCAAAATTTTGACAGGAACCAAAATATCATTTTTTAAAATTTTCATATAAATAGATTTTTGAAAAATTTACATATAAAATTTTAAAAATTTCAGGGAACAACATTAAAAGCTTTATTGCCGGCTTACTTTTCCCCTAGTAAAATTTAAATAAAAACCAAAAGGTTCTTATATGCTAGCTTGTTTTGATGGATCCATTGACATTTTTTTAATATAATCATTTTCAGCATCTCAAGTAACATATGGTTTTGATTCTTGCATCTAACATTTCTGAAAACAGGATTTAACGTTTTAAGTTGTGCTTCACTCACGTCAGCGCCACTGGAAATGAATTAGTGGATATCCAATCGAACCGTTTCGAAAAAATAAGACATGGAAAAACTTTTAGTATCTGATTCAAAAATCATATCAGATTCAGATTTAAGAAAGGACATCCGATTGAATTCAGATTTGAATATATATAAATATCGGTTCGATTTGGATAGGAATAAATGTTTATATTTAATGATCTTACAATTTCAACAGAGACCGAAACATAATTTTTGAGTGGGGGTCATGGCCCTTGCCATCTCCTTGGCTCGGCCCCTGAGCTTAAAGGACTATAAGTTAAAGAAAAAGTTCAATTCTTAGAATGTGTTTGCATGACTTTTAAAACGAAATTTTGGAGGCAAAATACCACTTTTGTGAGAAACCGACTTTTGTTAAAATGGTGTTTTTAAACTCGAAAATGTAAACCGGGTTCCAGAAACTAATTAAAAACCTAAGTACTGGTAAAATAGGACTTAAATTATAATCAGATTCAGAATCTAGATTATATTCTGAATCATATTCGAAATATTCAGCCTCAGATGTACATAAATATCTAATCAGATTCAGAATCTAGATCAGATTCGGTTCAAATTTCAGATTCCAGTTCAGATATAAATGTGAAAAAACAGACTCGGTTCAGATTCAGAATGTAAAATCCAACTATGTGAATATCTAAACAAACAAAAACAGTTAAATGATATTATCATTTTCGAATATGACCCATTGACATATCTACCTAATATGTCTATGGAGGTCATTGATTTCTTTCTCAGACCAAGAACTCGATCCAGTTTTGAAAAAAAAAACATCTTCATGAAACAATGGTAAAGAAACGAATAGTCATCCAGTTTGAGAGAGGAAGAAAGCCATAAAGGATGGCATCAAGTATGGATGAACACATGAAAAACCAAGCTAAAATCAAAGAGAAGATGAACAAAGCATTTATGGTAGAAGATCATGGTGCCATAAATACAAAATATTTTGCATTTAATGTTAGTAAAAAAGAAGTTATGACTTCTATATAAAGACAAGCTGCACTCTTATCAACCCCAAGGTAGATAGTTGTGACCTTCCATGGATGCAAGTGATTAAACACTGAATCACGTTCAATTATTCTTCTTGTTCATATTAATTTTTTCCAATACTCTTCTCCCCCAAATGCTGGCATTTCTTCTTCTTTCCCAATCACACTCATCGTTCTGTCTAATATACCATCTGCAAGAAATTTTTAACTAAGGGGCACAGGCTACAATTTTAAAAGGTACCAGTATCAAAATTAAGAACATTTCTCTCAAATATCAATTTAAAAATATGATTTTTTGTGGGTTTGTGTAAATGATTGCCCACACAGTGCCCACACCTCCTTTGCTGTTGATACCAATGTACCTTCCACAGGTTTGGACTTTGATAAACCAGATCCTTCGGATTCTTTCAAATGCCATCTCATCCATTGTACCAGATCCAATTGGCAAGCAGCCGTTGGGAGTAGGGGCTACAAATGGGTTGGATCCGGTACAAGATTATTCAACTCTGACTATCAGATTTGATTCTACCTCGAAACCAAACACACTTAAATGAATGTGTTGGTTTCACCATGGTTCCCAGATTAGTGGTGATCTGAGATATTCAGATCCATGGATTTAAGGTCAGACCACCTCTTCCTCCCAATCGGTTCTTAAAATCTATGCTATTGAAATCCTCCGTCTATGTAACTTATGGATATCTCAAAACACACCTTTTTATGTAGTCTCAATTGTAAGATCCAAGGCTATCAAACACAACCTTAAGTGTCCAAGAATTCAATCCGCTTTCCATTCTACATGGCAGATCCAGAAAAATCTCTCACATTTTTTTGGGGTACCAGAAATCTAGTCCACGTCTCATTGGCTCAGACTGCCTTTGGAGGTTTTGCTCCAAATAATTCCATTGCTTGTTTTGTGAACCATTGCAATATCCTTGGGTCCAAGTAGTTGTTTTTAGAGATGTCAACATATCTGATTTGAATCCAATATCCAACTGAACCGATCTGAAAAATCGGCTATGATAAAAAAATAATATCCAATTAAGAAATCAGATCGGATTTGGATTTAATGAATGACATCTGGTACGGATTCAGATTGGATTCATTTTAAGACAAATATCATGTATCTAGTTTATTACATTTAGAAAATTGGCAAAACCTGGTTCAAATTTTGGATTCCAAATCGAATATGAATATAAACATCGGATTTTGGATATGACTTCTCTTTATTTGTATTCAAATCCGAATTCGAATCTGAATATATGAATATCCGAAAAACCAGACATGATTAAGAGTATATCCGGTCCAAATCCAATCTCTTGACATCCATAGTTGTTTCTCTCCTTTTGTCATGGATAGATATGCAATTAATTGATTAATTTTTCTTCTGTTGAGGAATGGTGTTTGAATGCCTAAAACTTTCCCATGAAAATTAGACTCATGGTGAATGCATGGAATTGGAATTGGATTCTATTGGGTTTGCTTTAGATATATACCTAAATTTTGGATATAAGTCGGATGTGATATCGTATCATACCTAAGATCCATCAGATCCATATTACACCCACATAAGCCTAAGGTCTGATGGGAATAACTACATTTGTCAAAACTCGTTCTATCATGATGTGTGACATTACAATAGAATGAATTTTGACAAATGTAGCTGTTCCCATCAGATCTATGGTAGGATATGATTTGTGTAAGGAATATGGATCCGATCTGACCTATCGGATTCTGTACTTGTGTTTTTTGGAACACATGATATATAATATATATTTTTGTTTCAGACAGTGAAGTACAATTATAAGTATTGTTTTTAAATTTTAAAATAAAAAACCGAACGTAAAAAAAAATTTCCTGAAACATGAACATAGTATTTTTTGAATATAAACTTGTGATGAATGAAAGAGGTTAGGTTGAGTTTTGAAAGATAAAAAGAATAGTTCTCATTGTAAATATTTCATCTAGATTTTTTCCGTGGTTGTATCTTTTAGATTTTTGAAAAAAAAAATCTTTCTGTTCTTACTCAAAGTCACACTTTGCTTAGAAGGTTAGGGATACAATTTAGGAATAAAAAGTACTATTGAACTGCAACTAAATGTTTCCCATGTTGGCAAAAGTGCTTAATTTTATTAACAAAATTTACAATTGTAAGCAGAAAAAGAAGTTTCAGAATCTGTTTTCAGCTAAAATACCTTTCTTGTGAGAGGGAGCATTGGTGGTAAGTGGGGACTTTGATAAGGACATGTTTTAATTTGGGGGCTGTTATATGGAAACCAAAATCCTCCTGCCATCCGAATTATCCGGCCTCTCTTACGTGCAGTCTGATGCATATGCATGGGGCTGTGTGTGAGAGGCGGGAGCATCTAGAGAGAAAAAGAAATTCATGTTTATAATGATGATGATGACAGTAGAAACATGCCTTTCCCAACATCACAAAAGATAGAGAAAAGCGGCCCAAAGGGGATTTCTTTATTGGTCCTCTTTTTCCTATCTTTTGTGATCTTCATCTGAGATGAGGAAGGGCCTGTTTCTACTTTCTACCGCGTGGTCGTCATTGCTTTTTCTTCCGCTAATTTCAACACTCCTGGTTGTCGAGCTTAATTTGATCTCTACTTTATATTATTGACATCACAAGAACGCAACATTCGGATGGCCCTATATATATATATATATATATATATATATATATATATATATATATATATATATATATATATATATATATATATATATATATAAGAACATGTCATGTCCACATGAGTTGTGTGAGACTTGTGTA
>JAANDH010000933.1:89573-114234 GCA_011799765.1 Nymphaea thermarum
TCTCTCTCTCTCTCTCTCTCTCTCTCATCTTTTTTTTTTTTTGGAGTAAGTGATCTTTTACATTGGTGCAATGGGTGGTGGCTATACAATTAATCTTGATCCAATTACCAATGCTTTATTGAGGTTTGGTTCACCATGAGCACAATAAACAATGTTGGTGAGAATAAATTTTGGTTGTAAACCATGTGAGTAAGCCGATCTTATCACTAATTGCATTTTGGTAAACTAGTTTCTCACTAGTAAAAGTGTTAGTGGCTAAAACACATGGCTGCCGACTAGATATTAGCCAGGTTTCCTGTTCTTTCCACTTGTTCTTGCTTTTTCACCTTGTCTACATTAGCATCAGTGGCAGAGCCAAAAAATTTTATCAAAAGGGAACTAAACTTAGTTGGCTTTGGTCTCTATGGGGCATTGACGTGGGTTTCATGAAGAACAAAAAAAATGTTGTAAACTAAAAAATACTGTATATGGCCTCAAGCAATCGCCCAAAGCATGGCTCGATCGACTCAAACGAGTAATGCAACATTATGGCTACAATCAAGGGAATGGAGACCACACTCTGTTTGTGAAGAGGAAAGAAGGGAAAGTCACCTTGTTACTTGTTTATGTGGATGACATGATTGTTACAGGTGATGATGAGGAAGAGATCACAAAGTTAAAAGTGTTACTGGCTGCCGAATTTGATCTCAAGGATCTTGGTAAACTGAAGTACTTTCTTCGTATTGAGATTGCTAGGTCCAGTACCGGCCTTGTGTTAAATCAATGGAAATACACACTAGATCTATTGGAGGAGACCGGTAAGCTGGGGTGTAGACCAGCTCCTACTCCTCTTGATGTTGGGCACAAGTTGAGCCTTAGAGATAGGGAACTGCTCTGTGAAGAAGCCAAAGGAAGATAACAACACCTTGTTGGGAAGTTGATTTATCTTACCCTCACTAGACCAGATATCACTTTTGTTGTGAATGTACCGAGTCAATTCATGCATGCCCCTACTGATGCACACTTAAAGGCTGTGGACAGAGAATATTGTGCTATTTGAAGAGGAACCCTGGCAAGGGGCTCTTATAATTGAAACAAGAGTCTGTTGAGATCGAAGGGTATTCTGATGCTGACTAGGCAGGTTGTGCTGATACTAGAAGGTATACCTCAGGGTACTGTGTCTACTTAGAAGGAAACCTTATTATCTGGAGAAGCAAGAGGCAAGATGTGTGTTCTCGATCTAGTGCAGAGGCTGAGTATAGAGCTATTGCTATGGGAGTGTCAGAGTTACTATGGCTGAAAATATTGCTAACTAATATCAGAGATTGGAGGACCTATGAAGATGTACTGTGATAACAAGTATGCAATCAACCTAGCCAATAACTCTGTCCTTCATGACAAAACAAAGCATGTTGAGATTGATCGCCACTTTATCCGAGAGATTATTGATGCTAAAGAGTTAATCTTACCTTACATGAAGTCTGAAGACCAAACCACTGATGTTCTGACTGAAGCTCTATCTTCAATTTCTTTTGAGAGAAATGTATCCAAGTTGGGCTTGTTTGATATGTATGGCCAACTTGAGGTGGAGTGTTGAAGTATGTAAAGATAGTCTTGGGACCGGGTCTGGGTCCAAACCCGATCCAGCTTGTAGCCCTTGTTGGGTCTTACTTAAAGACTTGTAACCCTAATTTTGGGTGTTAATGAAGTTCTAAGAGAGAGAGCGTCTGGCGGCTAGTGGGCACCAGACCTCTTCACCCGTGGTTTTTTTCCTCTCGTTGAGGGTTTTCTATGTTACATCCATATTCGATCTTTATTTCTCGTGTTTCTACTGTTTCTACAAATATGATTTGCTTTCTGCTCTTACTAATGAACTGTCCTTAGGTACTTCCACGAAACTATATTTTTGGATGACTTTTTTGCTTTGCTTGCTTCAAATGCTTTTTTTAGGCATGTTGTGTGTCCAATGCATGTTGTTGAATTGCTAGCTATTTCATGTATGCTTGGATCTTGTGATTTGTGTTCTTATCTAAAGCAGCTTATATCTGATCGTGAATTGTGGTTCTTGATTGATGTGCTTTAGACTTGAGATCTAATTAAAAGGTGCAAGTTATTATTTGTTATGCTTCTTGGTGCTTTTCTGTTGTCAAGTAAATTTGTTGAAATTTCTGTTGATCTCATATTCTTGAATCACCCTCTTTGATTCCTTTTTTGTTATTGGAGTTTTTTTCTTCATAAGAATTTGTGGATCTTCCTTGCCCATACTGACTTTGGAAGCTAGAAGTCAAAATCGGAAATCAGACACAGGTCAGTCAGGGGGCAATCAGTTGGAGTTCAAATATATATTTGTGTTCCTATGTTACATATAAAAGGCAGGGCGGAGTTTAGGGGGGTCGGAGAAGGGGAAGGAGGGGAGAGAGAGAACTATAGATCTAGCTATGACCAAAAGGCTGCTAATGGACCTAGTCATTTGACTAATCAATGAAGCTCATCTAAGTAGATGGTCATATGAACCATTCAGCTGGTTGCCAACTAAGGGACTAGTTACCCAGGTTGACATACATTTTTTGGTGGTTACTCTTCAGCTTATTGTCTTCACTCTTATCTTTTGGATATTCTATTGCTTGGTTTGTGTTTGATTTTCACTCGGGCCTCCTTACAATCTTTGATTTTCTTCCTTTGGCACTTTCAGGAACAGGAATTTTAAAATCCATGGCGCAACAAGTGAGACAGAGTTGTCTGGCTTTTCTTGTGAACGAGCTTGAGGTTGTTCTCGTGCCTTGAACATTATGTTTTATGTTCTCGATTATGTTTGTCTTCTATGAATTATGCCACAAAATTTCTCATATCAGGTTTATACCTCCAGTTCTCTGGACACCGAAGTTGCTGAAATTGGAAGCTATGGATGGGATAACAATGGTGTTGCAGAAAATGTGACAGTCAGGAATGAGGCTAAATAACCTCATCTATTTGGAATTGATCCTTTCTACATTGTGAGAGGTACCAATTTATCTATATTTCTCCCTAATTATGGTCTTTTGTTCATCTTGGGTTGATGTGCTTTACATCTTCATCAATTTTTTTCATAGTATTAGTGTTCCAGTGTCAGCTATTGGGTGATTGTTAACGGGTAGGTAAAGTAGTAGTCCTGCAAGTTGGCGAATACTTGGACACTTATTTATCTGTCAAGGATAAACAAAGAAATAGGTTTGGATTGCACGATGTTCCACATGCCATATCAGACACAAGTGTACCCTTTTGGGGTCTGAGTGTCAAAAGATAGCCTTTTTGGGACCAAATGTGTATAACCAAAACTTGCCGTACTTGCACTTGAGTGGCTTTGTCAGGTGCATGGCAGGCTAAACTGCATTTCTTAGGTGAGCCAAGCAAAATAAATATTAATTTTGAAGTTTTAAGTTCTATAAATCTTTTTTTTTTTCTTCATCTCATGATGTGTTGGTTGAGGTGGGATGCTAGAACCTCTATCCTGGCCCTTCTTAATTCTGGTTCATTAGGATTCCATATGAGGTCTGTTGGTTGGTTCTGCCTTGTTTTTTGAATTATGTGAACCAAAAGCTGATCACTGTTTTCTGCACTCGACCAACCTATGTGTACGAAACCATATTCAAGATTTTCATATGGTCCAAAGAAAGTTTCCTGTCACATAATGCAGAATATATGTGGTTGCACATTAGTCAGACCCGGTATATGTTCCAATGTGTGAGGGGCATGGCTGTTTGTGTGTGCTGGCATACATATTTCACACTAATCATTAAATAGTATCAGGCTGATACCTGCATTTGCTCTTTGTCTCCAAACTTGTGGTCACTAATTGGTTGAACTGGTCTGTCTAAAATGACGTTTGTTTTGTGACTTGCATCTTTGCGTCCATACGTCTTTTAATGCTTGTACTGAAAGCTACTAGGTATCCCTTGGTGGCCAGGTGCTGGCCTAATCTTAACAAGGGAGGAAGAGGAAGGAAGGAATGGCCTAACGAGGGATGAGCAGGGGACACATAAACTCTCAGTTCGATGGAGTACGGGTAATTGTCCAGGTCTTGTGGAATAATGAGCCACCCTACTACAATAGGCAGGTTAGGTTCTATCATTGCTGTGGACTCTCAGTGAGGAGGCTGTAGAATCTTTTTTTTCTCTGCTAGAAGTGTGGGTTTGAACGTGAGGATGTAATGAAAAGAAAATGATAAAAATCCTAATCATAGATACTTGAAAAGCATTACTCCATATGATTGCAATGTAGGAAAATTTGAAAGGCGCATGGGTACACCTTCATATGAGATGCAACTACATTCGTATTGGTTTCTGATTATCCAATTTTGTATAGCTGGGCACACACACATCCTTTGTTGTGCATGAAATAATTCTGGCACGTGGCAGAGTTTAAGATAAGTTCCACGTGTCATACTGTATACATCTTCTTGCACAAGAATCATCTCTTGGTTCCCGGCCATGTGATAACTTATTCGGATGGCAAGTGATCTTGAATTTGGAAAATGAAATCTTTAGTTGAACTAAAGAGTTCGTCTCCGAGAATCAAGGGAACAAATGGACCATTTTTCTGCTGATGTTGGGACTTTTTTTTTTTCAAGTAGATCTTTGGATAGTAATACTAATGATTTACACGTCAAAATAATTTGTACTTTGTTCATTTGGGAAGTGGTGATGGTTGCATGCAGCCTGTGAATTCCTGCAAGTTCGTAATTTTGATTAATTGGGCACATTTATTTCATTTTAGGTGACCAGAACTTTAAAGGTGAAGTTTTTCAATTGTTGGCACCAACTACCGCTAGAAATGCCTTGGTGTTCTGTGGGCAATGCAGCCTCCAAAGCTAGGTAATTTTAGCATGTGCTGTTCTATCATGTTTGGAGTGCATGATGGTTATCGTGCAAGTTTTTTTTCTTGCAGGTGTGGGGAAGCCCAGCTTAGTGGTTGCTCTTGCTAACTTGTTGGGGCATAATATTGTCAGAATAAACCTATCTGGAGAGGTAAGCCAGTTATAGCTTGATGTTAGTTTGGAATTTGGATACGCTAATGCCTTGTCATTTCTGATTGAAACGATGAGAAGATGCTTACCATTGAAAAATGTTCATCAGGTACTTGCTAATGGAATAAACTAAACAAATATTAATGAGAAAATCTGAACTGTCATGTGGGTCGTAGGTCTGAGGTGATGCTGTGCAGTTCGTCTTTCTCAGCTGACATCTTGACCCATATGTTGTCAAATGAAGGGAAAGTGTGTTTCCCTTCTCCTAACCTGAAAAAAATGGTGTGGTAATCTAGTAGTTTTCTGGAAAGAAAAATAATCTCTCTTTTGTAGTTCCTATTTCAGATGGATATTATGGATTTATTGGGATCAGATCTACCTGTTGATGGTGAAACAGGAATTCAATTTGCTTGGTCTGATGGGATACTGCTCCAGGTTGAATTTTCCGATCAATGTTTGTTTTGCAATTATTTTGAGAGTAATTTTTCTTGCGTCTGAAAATTCTTTTAGGTTTATATTTTCTATTTCATGCTACTTGTAACCACAGGCTATAAAGGGTGGATCTTGGGCTCTATTGGATGAGCTCAATTTTGCTCCTCAGTCTGTCCTTGAGGCAGTATCCTAACCTCAGCTGTTTTTCCTTTTCCTCATTTGTATGTTTTTGGTTGTCCAATGGTAACTTGTTGAGCCAATTTCTTTTCTGCAATATTAGATCACCGGGCTGAAGTTTATATTCCAGAACTATAGGCTTTGTCTCAAATATAATAATCGTAATCACATTTAATCTCGGAATGGAAGTTATAGGCTTAAAAAATAGAGATAATGGCAAAAAGCTCCGCCAGCAAAACATGTAAGGCAAAAGCAAGGCTTCCTGATGTGCCAGCGGCAGCGAAAGGGTTCTGTTTCAACCATTAGCCATAAGGCAGGACATCCGACTTTCATTGGCTCCACAATCTGAACCATGGGTCTTTCCTTGCAAAATCAGATGTGTTGTTACGTGCATACCTCGGAATCTCTGCAACCTAGCAAACTTCTGTCATTTATATTAGCAGATCCAACCAGCATAGCACGATCATCAATAATCATCAGCTTGCTATGGACATATACCTGACCGTGGAAATTTCATTGCAACATCAGCTAATCATGATGGTATGATGCATAAGATATTGACAAAAATAAATCAAGTGAAAAAAGATGGACCATTGTAACTCTTGAAAATCGTCCCAAAGATGCACAATTGAACTTAGCCAAAAAAGGGTGAGACGAGATGCAACGTCGAGAGGCTTCAACTCACCTGACTAGTGGCAAGAGGGACATGATCGCCTAACCTTCCATAAGATCTAAGGCCATAAAATGAAATATAATTATCAGTTTTAGGACCAATGATATCATGTAAGTTTTTTAGTATAGAGCTTTGTCCTCTGTTGATGGTGCGATACTGCCAGTGCATTAGAGCTCTCACAGTTGCAGCACCTCCATCATTTATCCCTCCCTATAGTATCTGCAGACATGAGAAAAACCAAGTTTATGGATTCCAAATGAGCAGAACCATCAATTATGATACTTCCAGGCAAGAGAGGTACAACCACAATTACTCTAAAACTTTTCCTTTCATTGTATGCATGCAAAACTCGGCAGTATAATGCTTCTAGCACACGGTTTTGGATTATATCATTGCCGGAGAGACCTGATATGAAAAATTGATTTTAAAACATGAAGGGAATATGAAAATGAGCATCTTCTTAAAAAACATGACTGTACATCTTTAACAATAATATATGAAGGCATCATAAGTAAAACATCCTCAATGTCCAATAAATCATGATAATGTGGTGATAAAAGCAGCACAATGTTTGACCTTTATAGAATAATGTATTAATCTGATTAGTGCACAAATCATTCACTACCTGAAATACCACACTATCACCAGAAGCCTCCTAAACTCCAAGCATGTGTACAAAGACCTAACACCAACAAATTAGAGTTCCACCTAAATAGACCAATCACATATCCAGAGGAAATTTTTGCTATTGGCACTTCATAATTTCATTCATCCAGCCACATCTTAGCTTTAATGAAAAACATGAAAAATTTCGGAGTACAGAACACAACTCCTGTCAATAACTCTTTAGTCAATTTTCTTATGCCTCATCAATTATTTTTTCAAATAAGGTTATTAATTTGCCCTTCTAGAAACATTAATGAAACCAATTATTCAATTGTATTTGGGGATTAAAATCCTTTTCATGATGTGCTGCAAGCATTAGTCATTCATGATTAATCAATATGATTATTGATTAACCACTTCTCAACTGGATATTTAAAAGACATAATAAAGAACTCCAGAAGTCTAATGGGCTACTAGCAATTGTTGGCCGTAAACCACCAGTCACATATTCTTTTGGAAGCTTGTTAGGTCAATTTAGCTACGATCCATAAGAAATTTCATCTTCCCTATTGGCTATATCAAAAGGTCACTTATTAACAGAAGCAGGTTGAAGTGAGCTGATTGAATCCAACAAACTTAATTGTGCCAATTTCAAAGGGTTCTAGGGATCGAGGATCAATCAAGTTATCAACAATTTGGTTGTGGTTGACATTCACATTAATAACATAGTCTAAAAAACTTTAGGCACTACGAAAAATGTCATTTCATATTAAAATTATTACAACATAAGTCTTCAAAAAGAATTGCTCTTTCAAATGATCCTAATAATACTTTCCACACAAAAATTACCATACCAACAATAAGTTTACTTGACTTTGGTCATTATGCTGACAGATGATACATAACTTGCAAAGCTACTACAACGTTAAACTGTACTCATCGTAGAACATTGCTAGAGGAAAGACAAGAAACAGTTCTAGTGCCAAGGAGGGATTGCATATATGTCAATAGTTTCTTCCCTAATCAGGTATAGATAAGACAGTTACCTCAATGTATATGAAGTGTTCAGATTTCTCAATAATTGAGCAATATGCATTGTGAATGCTTTCCTCAGTTTGACTTGTTCCTACAGACCATTGCCCAACACTCCTGACAACCTAGCACCAGAAAAAGTTAAGGTAAATGTGCCATTCTTATGCCTTAATATCTGCAGCTTGAATTTTTCCAGTGCCCACTGGCATAGACTACTCGTAATCTGGGACAAAGATTATCAGAATAAGTGAATGAACTCATCCAAGTTGTGCATATATACAAGAATATCAGCGATCACTAATGATCTATTCAATAAAAAGATCCAGACATTGCTGTGAGAGGGAGTGTTAGACTTGAGAGGCTTGTCAATGGGTCAGGTTTTGATCCAAAATGAAAAATGACCCTACGGTGTCAGGTCCAGAAGTACTAAGGTTAAGTATTATGGAGGCAAATTCACTTATCCAAATTTAGGGCCAATGATAGGGTTTTAGGTAATTGAGTAGAATATACAGGATCGCATTTACAAGGTTCTAGGTGCAATACAGAAATTTATGCAAGGGACATGAATCTCAACCAAAGTGCAATTAAGATCCAGAAGTTTTACATGTAAAATACAAAAAATTTACTGAAACTAGTTTTTTATTCTATCCAAGTCCACATCCAGATCAGGCCTCCCTTAGGCAAGCCAGATTACTAGGATTAAGTACCACTGCCTAATGTCAGAACCAGATCCAGAACCAACTCCAGCTCAAGTTTGAAGTGATGATGGCTCCACAAATAGGAAGCATAGTTGGTCAACAAATTTAGACTTGGAGAAGACACCTTAGAAAGGTTTATATATAACACTCATGGTGCCATATTATTTCAGCCCTCAAGAAGGGATATGCATGCTAAATGTGTCTTGATATAAAAGAAAACTTTAAGATTGAATGTTGATTAGCAAAAGACTCAGCAAGATCCTTGTTTCAATCCAGAACAAAAATTTGCTCTTTGCAATTCCAATAGCATCAGTTGAAAGAATTATGGAGTAAAAATGTGCATCATACTAGGGAATTTTAAAAAACAACAAAATTCATATAACAGATAGGTGAAGGCAAAATTAACCTGACAGCGACAGGAGAAGCAGGGACTAACTTGTGTAGCTTCATTTGTGGGAGTGTCAAATGTGAGCCTCTCCTAGGTATACCACCACTCATCATTTTGCTGTTTAGATGTGTCTATAAACGGCTTTCCTTGAATATGTTTGGTACCATGATCATTAACAAACCCTTCCATCTGCATATCTGGACCATGATCAACCTTCGGCTTCCTATAAGAAAAGGCATGGCTCCAGCTGGATACCATTCTCTGGTCAATGACATCATGACTTATTCTTAGTTCATTCCTTTTGTGTCTCCAATAGCAAGGTCCTTTCCATCAGCCTCCTTAGGTAACAGCAGTGGGACATCTTGCAATGATGTCCTGGAGGCAGCAGAATATTGCTGTTTAAGTCTACAATTCTCATCCTGCTTGGGCTTAAGATCTATGGCACTATATTTACCCATGTAATGTGGAATAACCATGCGATGTTGTGGAATGAGTAGGGGGATTGCTTGTTCATTTGGGGCTTTGTTTCTTTGTGTGGACAAAACAAGATCCCACACAAGAAATGTAACACCCAGTCTGCTTAGCCTGTTGAAGGCCTTATCAAGATCGAAAAAATCTAATCTTGTAAGCACTTGAGCCTTGATTTTAGAATAATTTTATGACAGTTCATTTAGAAATTTAACAACAATCATTTGCTCCATGTGAGACTTGAGATAATGCTTGCAGGGAGGTTTTAAGGAAATCATCTTTAAATAAGTAAACTTCAGTTTCGTAAAGTATTCAGTTAAATCCATATCACCTTGCTGCATTTGTAAATTCTTATTGAATTTGTAGAATTTTTTTGATGTTCTTGTCTTGAGACTCGAGAATACATCTGCTGGAGAGAATTCCACATAGTTTTAGTTGTATTATAGTAGCAGAGCCTTGCAGCAATTTGAGGTTGAGTGCTATTCATAAACCAAACACTAATTATGTTGTTTTCTTCCTCCCACCATGCATACTTGCCAATTTTTTCTACTGGCTCATCTTCTTCCAGTATATATTTCTCCTCGTGTCCAACAACTAATAGCATGAAGGTTCTAGCCCATACATTGTAGTTAGATCCATCGAGTTTGATAGTAGATCCAAAGGAAAATGGATTTGAGAAAGCTTTGTACTCTACACCAGCCTCAGTTTGCTGATTTCCATATTCAATTGTATCATGTTGTAGAGATTTATAAGCAGCCATGATAAAATCTCGAAGATAGAAGAATCTGGAAGTCCACGGCATACTGCAATCACGTCTGTAGACTCTGTACTACAGCAACACTACACCAATAATAAGTAATATTCTGTCCCGCAGTTCGTTGTCTCTGCAACTCCATGACAGGCATACTACTACAGCAACACTACAATAAAAAGCAATATTCTGACCTGCAACACGTTGTCTCTGCAACTCCGCGAGACGCACACAGTTGCACCAGAGATTATTCCAGATATATATTTTCAAGCATCAGCAACTGTCCACATATGCTTTGAAGTTCCACCACCGACCTTAATCAACATAAGTTAGGGTTTCTGATCACATTGATATATTTGTGATCAGTACCCTAACCCTTAACAGACTAAAAAATATTTTTTTCAACCAAAAGAGAGATTATCAGCAACCAGGCATTGATGAAGAATAAGAAAACGAGGAAAACCCAGCAGTTTAAACAGCGTCAGTAGGATCCCAAGACTGTCCGCTCTGATACCATTTTGATCTTAATGTTAAACCAATATAAACAAAGAAGATGAGATAGGAGATAGTTGAGAGAAGCTAGAGAGGAGAGAAAGAGAGAGAAGGGAGCCGTCTTACTTATGGCTCCTCCTCTTCCATTAAATGAAAAGGAACTAATTAGGGTTATGTCTAACCCCTTACACAAAGAGTCCAATAAATAATTAAAAATTCAAAGTACTACCTAATAATAAAGTTCTAAAATATAGAAAACCTCAAACCAGTACGTTGTCAACAGCCATAAGGCCCGTAACTACTGGAAACAACTTCAAAAAATCAACATTTTCAGCCATGTTCAAACGCTAAACTCCTCTATTGAAAATGCAAATATAGGTCTACCCTTAATCATAAATTCAGATATTACTGATGAGCAGTCAAATTGCTAGTTTAAGAAGCAAAAATTTAATTGTGGTCCTGTCATCATAAAACCCAACCTTAATATCAGAAATGCAGCCTTCTGCTTCTCTAAGATGGTTTTAAACATAAAGATACAAGAGACAGTAAAGAATATTAAAATATAAAATTTCCAATACGTGTAACATTTTCCAAAAATGACATAGCAAGTAGTGTCACTTACATAGAACAAATAGAAGACAACCATCTGTATGAATTTGACCACCACTAACGGGAGAGAACAGGAGCTCAACGTGCACCCATGAAATATAAAGTCCTAAGAATAACAAGCACTGTTAGTGCAATAGGACGCCACGAGGTTCTGTAATGAGAATAATTTCAGGAGCAGCATTGATACATTGATAGATAAGCACTGCATAGTGGCCCCTTATTTTCTTCATACATTGATTATCAGGTGCTACCGCTGAAGCAGGTTCAAGAACAGAAGAGGGAGAAAAAGGTTTGCTGGATGCAAATAATCTCTCAGACTACTACTTATTTTCCTCTTATCTCTCCTTTTTCTCTACAAAGGCTTCGTATCATACACATGAAGCCACATTAATAGCTTAAACATCAATGCTAGAGCCATTGTTTATTGGATATATTGGTAGTTACCTTTGTAAATTAAATGGCACAAGTGCCCTTCCAAATCTTTTTGCATTTGTTTCAAATTTATCATTCATGTGAAGTGCACCAATCAAAGTCTCAGAAGTTGTTGCATCAAGAGCATATCCATTTTGCATCATTTGATCCCATACTTTACATGCCATTTGAATCTTTGCTTCCCTTATAAGCCCACCAATTACTAATTTGTATGTCACCTCATCTGGAAGGCATCCATTGCCTACCATCTCTTCATAAAGATCCATTGCTTTCCTGACCTTAAATTCCTTACAGAGCCCACCAATTAATGCATTATATGATATAACATCAGGAGCAACACTGTTCGCTTTCATGTCATGAAAGATATTTAAAGCTCTATCGATGCGACCAGTCTTACATAGGTGATCAACCATGGTTGTGTACAAAATGACATCTGGAACCAACCCATGTCTCACCAGCTGCTCAAAGAGTTCCTCTGCCAAATCTAGAAACCCTTTCCTGAAAGAGCCATGTATCAAAGTGTTGTAAGTAACAATATCTGGTAATAGATCTTTTTCAACCATTTCCCTGAACAATTTGTAGGCCGCACCTATTCTGTTGGCCTTGCAAAGTGCTCCAATAATGGTGTTACAAGAAACCATGTTACACAAACCAGCAGTTTGCATCTTCGTCACCATTGCATATGCCTGGTCCAGCTGATTTGCTCTGCATAGCCCTTTCAGAAGCTGGTTGTAACTATAAGCATCAGGTTCTACCCCACTATTTTTCATTCTATTCACTAGTCTGCTAGCCTTGTCGAGCATCAGTTTATCACAGAAGTAGTTCAGAAGGATATTGTAAGTGACAGCATCAGGCTTGAGACCATTCTGTCTCATGAACACTACCATGGCTGTAGCCTTGTCAACACTGCCAGCTCTGCAAAATCCACTGATCAATGCATTATAAATGGAGGCACTTACTTGTATTTTCTTCTTGGCCATTTTCATTACAGCATCATAAGCTAAATCTACTTTCTTGTGACTGCACAAGCTAAAAACCAACGTCCCGCATGCTACCTCATCAACGGATGGAAATATTTCAATCACGTAGTTCCAAACTTCAGTCGCTTTCTGAAACCTCTTGACCTTGCAAAATCCATTTATAAGTGTTGTATATGTGACCATATCGGGTTCTCTTCCCCGCTCAGACATTTCATCCCTAACCTTCAGAGCAAGATCCAACTTGTTCTCCTTACACAAGCAGTTCAAATATATGTTACACGCCCAACTATCTGGAACAATGCCAATTTTATACATGTCAAGAAGAAGATAGTGCACGAAATCAAGGTCGTTTTTCTGGCACAAACCAGAAATAAGTCTGGAGTAAGTAAAGGGACTCAAAGAGAAGCCTTCCTTCATCATTCGCAGGTAATACTTCTTAACCAAATCAAAATGGTTCTCCTTTATCAAGACACCAATGAATCGATTGTAATCAACAGCAAAAACCACACAATCAGATGCAACCATTTGGTCAAATGTCTGAATCGCTAGATCTACTTCCCCTAACTTCACATAGCCAGAGATGAGAAATCTATATAGTGACCGGTGCATTAGGAACCTGCTCTCCTGAATTCTCCAAAGCACATCAGCTAGCAGCTCAAGTTTCCTGTCCCTAAGCAGTATGGAGATAATTGATTTGTACGTGAAGTAGATGTGTTTGTAACCAAACTGCGACTCTGCCCACATGAAAAAGGAAAATGCCACATTGGAATCCATGTCAGCCTTTAGCACTTGATTAACAATATAAGTGTTCAACTGTATGCCCAACAATTTCAATTTTATCTCTGTCCCAGGACACCATTCCCGAGACTGGATGATCCGACAAATTCGAAGCACTGAAATCAGATAAGGCTCATTTTTTCTCCCAGAGTCGAAGAGATCAAGAAGTGGTCTTCTCCAATTCTGATTTTTGTAGGAAAATTTTGTTGGGTTGTGGCCATGAGCCAGACCCATGACGCATAAGGGATGAGAGGGCCTGCTCATTTGTTATGAGGTCCTTCACAACTTTGGTAAATCAGTTACAAATAAAAACTGAAAAAATAGATTCCCACTAGCCTGCTAAACCTGAGCATACAGCGAATCCAAGGCAGCCATTTACTTAACCCAGCATTCACCTCTTATGACGGACGCCTATCAAGTTGATGCAAAGGGCTCCTTAAAGCAAACCCCGAAAATACCTGGACTCACACTACTCTGTTTTTTGCTTTATCTTCCTCTTTCCAATTTGCTTCTTGTTGTGTGTTGCTTTGTTACTAGTTTCAGGTACACTCTGACAATGTTGATGCTGCTTTGAGATCCTGGGGGAACCGTAAAGTTCCAACATTGGTATCCGAGTGTTGGTTGATGAACCTGAAAGAAACAAAACTACAAACCTGTAAGTTAATCAGAAACCCGTGAATTAAAAATGGTTATGTGAAGCCTGCTATTTGTGCGTATGCAGACTATACATCTCATTTACTTTTGCTACGCTAAAATGTGTTGTAGAGACTTGGAGCCTCAAAAAAAGAGATTGATCGCCCAAGTGGCATATATGCATGACTCTGCTATTACAAGTGACTTTGTCATTGCCATTGAGCAACATACGAATATGCAGCTTTGACAGCTTAGATGTGCATCTCAATGTGCTAGTTATGTTAGATATCTCAGAGTACTAATCAAAGATGCAAGCATAATCTCTATGTAAACTCTGCTATTACTACTGTTCTGTTTCAGGGTTTCAGCAGTGAAATATAAAGAAAAAAGAAACCCATATGATAGGCCTATAATGACTGATACCAAAATCTGCATGACCTAGTATAGTGCCTATAAGCCTCTGCATGAAGCACAGACTAAGCATGGAATTTCGACTTTGTATCTGCAATAAGACTATGACAAAAGAAACAGAATAATGGAGACAATACAAAATGAGAAGAGAAAAGAAAAACATAAACACGCTGTTTTCTTTGTGGCCTCACACATAGTGTCGTTGTGCTTTGATAGGTTAAAGTAGTTGTGCATTGTACGCGTGTGCTTGAGAGGGTAAAGGCTATTTTTAAGTTGCAAAAACTAAATGCCTTTGGACATAGTGGTATGCCCTGCCTTTTCCTGATGAGCATGTAAATTTGTTCGTTGGTGCTTTTACCTTTCCATCATTCTCTCCGTCACTTGTGTATTTGATTAGTGAAATAAGAGAGGGAAATTCATTCCCAGAGAGTTTCTATGCTCTTTGTAACAAGAGGGTCTTCTGCTTGCATACACACAATTGTAAGAGGGAGATGGGCAGCATTTAAAAAAAAAAAGGAAAAACAATGGGAGCAGGCATCATGATTCATAACACCATTGATTGGGGGGCATTCAGCGGATCAACTGCTCCTGTATGCTAACAATTAAAGGAGAAAGGAAGGAAGCTAGAAAATTTGTTGTTTTGGTGTCTGAGACAGCTATCTTGAACCTATGGTAAATATAACCTCGGTATCTTTGTGAAGCATCTACAAGGGGGAAAAAGGGACAAAAGAAGAAGAAGAAGAAGAAGAAAGGGAAGAAGAATACTCTACAGCAGCACCTTACCATTGTCAATCAGGCAGATTTGGTTTCTGTCTTGCTGAGGAGGAAGGGAACCCCTGAGAGCACAATCTGCAATTATCGGTTTGGTGACGGCCAAATATTCTGCTTTTGTGTAGCCAGGAGGTAAAGAACCCCTGATTTGTGAACGATATGCGCGTTTACTAAATCAATGAGAAAAAAAGAAGAGGAAACCAGAGAACGTCTCTACTCGGCCAGTGGAAGAGGAACAGATTGAAGAAAAAAAGGAGTGAAACAATTAGGGAAAAGGAAAAAACAAGAGAAAACAAGAAGACACCTCGTTCCCTTACTGTATGACCCCTCGTTCTTTTTTCTAGGCTCCTTTTCCCTTTTCCAGTAGGAGGCAAATAACTCATGCATCTGCTGGAGCTAATCCGAACTCTTTGTTTTCAAGTTTGATTTTGTGCTTATGTGCTCCCAAATAAAAGATGATCAGGAATCCATCGTCTAAGATTTTTCTGTGCTGCTCTCTGTTTAGCATCATCCACCTCGCCATTTGTAAGAAAATGGTGCCTTACGATGGGACTCTTGAAAAAGGGAAGAGCTCCTGTGAAAAAAACAAGGGAAAATAAACAAAAATGTTGCGGCATTATGAGCTTGCTCAGGTCGCCGGAGGCAGACCATTGCCAAACACCAAGATCATCACCGGAAAGAGGGCATCTCTCCGCTTCTACGGTTAAAAAAACAAAAACCAGGACGGAGGAGACTTGGGTAGAAGCAGAACCAACTACCTTTGCACCTTAGGAGACAGGCAGAAAACTCCTTTCTGATCGGCGGACAGAAGATAAAATGAGAAAAAAAAAGGAAAAAAGAGACATACTTACTGTCTGCTGCACCCGAAGAACCCACTGCTGATCCTGATCCTCTTCCGATGAAGCCACCGGGAACACCCTCTACCTTCGACCATCCTTCTCTTTTCTCAACAATCGGTTTCTGTGTTCCAACCACCATAGTCGTGGTTTATAGACATTTGATTCGCCGACACTCGCCAGTCGCTGGCTACCGAGAATTGCCGTTGCAACCCACAGCCAAAGGAAACCCTAACAGAGAAAGAGGAGGAAGGGCAAAAGAAAGGAGGATATCACAATCCGAAGAAGTTTGTGGGCATTTCCTCTGGTTGGTATGTAAAGTGTATAATCAATAATGAATAAAATACTTTGTTAAAATGAAAATGAGAATTATAAAAATATTAAACGAGTAAAATGTACATAGCTCTTAAAAGAATTTTAAAATGCCACTGCTTCCTTCTTCCCTTACTTTGATTCATGTTTGTTACGTGCATGGACATCATTTCCCAAACTAATGATTGCACAATAAAACCCCCAAAACTCTGCCTCAAATTCCAGAGAAACCACGCGATTTCGAAGAAAATGCATGGAAGAAATAAGGAAGAACCTGATGTTTAATTTCTTCATCCAATATGAGTTCGATCGCTGTTATTTTATGCTTCCCCGGAGTTTTTTGGAGTCGCCATCTCCCTCGTCACGGTCGTGGCTAGGTTCGTCCATGGCTGTTCGACGTCCATCCCAGAGGAAATGCCCACAAACTTCTTCGGATTGTGATATCCTCCTTTCTTTAGCCCTTCCTCCTCTTTCTCTGTTAAGGTTTCCTTTGGTTGTGGGTTGCAACGGCAATTCTCTGCAGCCAGCGGCTGGCGAGTGTCGGCGAATCAAATTTCTATAAACCGACACTAAGGTGGTTGGAACACAGAAACCGGTCGATGAGAAAAGCGAAGGATGACCGAAGGTAGAGGGTGTTCCCGGTGGTTTCATCGGCAGAGGATCAGTAGTGGGTTCTTCGGGTGCAGCAGACAATAGGTATGTCTCTTTTCTCCCTTTTTTTTCTCATTTTATCTTCTGTTCGCCGAGCAGAAAGGAGTTTTCTGCCTGTCTCCGAAGGAGCAAAGGCAGTCGGTTCTGCTTCTACCTGAGTCTCCTTCATCCTGGTTTTTGTTTTTTTAACCGTAGGAGCGGCGAGATGCCCGCTTTCCGGCGATGATCTCGGTGTTTGGCAACGGCCTGCCTCCAGCGACTTCAGCAGGCTCATAATGCCGCAGCATTTTTGTTCATTTTCCCTTGTTTTTTTCACAGGAGCTCTTCCCTTTTTCAAAAGTTCCACCGTAAGGCACCATTTTCTTACAAATGGCGAGGTGGATGATGCTAAACAGAGAGCAGCACAGACAAATCTTAGGCGATGGATTCCTGATCATCTTTTATTCGGGAGCACAGAAGCACAAAATCAAACTTGAAAACAAAGAGTTCGGATTAGCTCCAGCAGATGCAGGAGTTATTTGCCTCCTACTGGAAAAGGGAAAAAGAGCCTAGAAAAAAGAACGAGGCGTCATACAGTAAGGGAACCAAGTGTCTTCTTGTTTTCTCTTGTTTTTTCCTTTTCCCTAATTGTTTCACTCCTTTTTTTCTTCAATCTGTTCCTCTTCCACTGGCCGAGTAGAGACGTTCTCTGGTTTCCTCTTCTTTTTTCCCTGCTGATTTATTAAATGCGCATATCGTTTTTTTACAAATCAGGGGTTCTTTACCTCCTGGCTACACAAAAGCAGAATATTTGGCCGTCACCAGACCGACAACTGCAAATTGTGCTCTCAAGGGTTCTCTTCCTCCTCAGCAAGACAGAAACCAAATCTGTCTGATTGACAATGGTAAGGTGCAGCTCGAGAGTGTTCTTCTTCCTCCCTTTCTTGTCCTTCTTCTTTTGTCCCTTTTCCCCCTTGTAGATGCTTCACAAAGATACCAAGGTTATATTGACCATAGGTTCAAGTCTTCAAGATAGCTGTCTCAGACACTAAAACAACAAATTTTCTAACTTCCTTCCTTTCTCCTTTAATTGTTAGCATACAGGAGCAGTTGAACCGCTGAATGCCCCCCAATCAATGGTGTCATGAATCATGATGCCTACTTCTATTGTTTTTCCTTTTTTTTTTAAATGCTGCCCCATCTCCCTCTTAAAACTATGTGTATGCAAGCAGAAGACCCTCCTATTACAAAGAGCATAGAAACTCTCTGGGAATGAATTCCCCTCTCTTATTTCACTAATCAAATACACAAGTGACAGAGAGAATGATGGAAAGGTAAAAGCACCAACGAACAAATTTACATGCTCATCAGGAAAAGGCAGGGCATACCAATATGTTCAATGGTGTTTAGTTTTTGCAACTTAAAAAATAGCTTTTACCTTCTCAAGCACATGCGTACAATGCACAACTACTTTAACCTATCAAAGCACAATGGCACTATGTGTGAGGACACAAAGAAAACAGTGTGTTTATGCTTTTCTTTTCTCTTCTTATTTTGTATTGTCCCCATTATTTTGTTTCTTCTGTCATAGTCTTATTGCAGATACAAAGTCAAAATTCCATGCTTAGTCTGTGCTTCATACAAAGGCTTATAGGCACTATACTAGGTCATGCAGATTTTGGTGTCAGTAATATTGTTAGCAGACAATAATCCTATCATATGGGTTTTTTCTTCATATTTCACTGCTGAAACCCTGAAACAGAACAATAGTAATAGCAGAGTTTACATAGAGATTATGCATCCCATCTTTGATTAGTACTCTGAGATATCTAACATAACTAGCACATTGAGATGCACATCTAAGCTGTCAAAACTGCATACTCGTATGTTGCTCAAAGGCAATGGCAAAGTCACTTGTAATAGGAGAGTCATGCATATATACCACTTCGGCGATCAATCTCTTTTTTTGAGGCTCCAAGTCCCTACAACACTTATTAACGTAGCAAAAGTAAATGAGATGTATAGTCTGCATACGCACAAATAGCAGGATAGATCGGATTCGGATTGGATATACTTCTTACCATATTTGATCCGAATCCGACTTTTAAGTTATATCTGAATCCGATGCGAATTCGACTTTTAAGTTATATCTGAATCCGACTTTTAAGTTATATCTGAATCCGATTCAAATCCAACTTTTAAGTTATATCCGAATCTGATCCGAATCAGACGTTTAAGTTGGATTTATGACTTTTAAGTCATATGTAAATATGACCCAAATCAGACTTATGTACAAAAAAAAATATGGTAAACACCAAATGAAGTACGAAACCCATTCTTCACATCACATTAGCTCAAACTTGTTTTAACTAACCAGGTCCCTTGCTCTCAGAAGTTTGAACAGCCAAATTTGATTCTCTTGCATGCTAATGTATACATTTTAATGACAAAAAAAGAACATCAAAATGACCAGAAAGTTTCTGAACTGGTTCGCCTACTGCCACAAGTTAAAAGAGTTCCTTGTACAACATCCAGCTCCAACATCACAAATCATCAAATCTGGGAACCATCTTTCTGCTCACAACAAGGAGTAATATAGAACATGTGAAATAGTTAAGAAATCCTTTACATTGATGTTCTTCACACCAGACGACTCAGCGGAATGTCTTGTTTACTATAGCACAAAGAAGTGGAAACTTCAAAATGAAAAGAGAAACCTGCATAAGATCATTAAAAGCATTTACCTATCATGTATCACGTGCAAGTATAGCAAAGGAAGATACAAACTGGATAACCACCCCAAATCAAGACAGCAGCCAATAAAAGGCAAGCATACCTTTTATGAACCCTTGCAGCATCTCTTTCCGATTTTGTAATGTTCAATTGGTATCTGCATCTCAGAAAATAATGATACTTAACATATAGATATAGTGAAGGTCACAGAAAGATTTGCACCAACCACATTTTCAGGATGTGTTTTCCTTCTTTGTATATTAGACCTGCCAAACACCCCCTACAGCTTCTCTTCCCTTCATCAAATTCTTGAAGAACATGAAACCTAAGCAGAAGTTATCAAACATATTTAGTAAACTGATAATGGAAGCAAAATAGCATAAATGAAAATACATCACACAAATGTACTGCTACTAGCAGAAAGGATATCACTCAAATAACAGAAGATTCACGTGCAAGTGGGTCTAGAAATGATAAACATCTCAGGATATACCAACATTTCAAGAAAGATTAAGAAACAGCAAGAATTTTGAAATTTAAATTTGAAGTTAACAAGTGAAAAACTGAAGCTTTTCAATCAAATTCATGTGTACTAATTGATATTGAAAAACTTCCCACGGGACTAATAAAGCACAACTAAAGACCAAATGAAAGGAGGACCAAAAAGGGGAGTATAGCTTCCAATAACTTGAAAAACTTTTATGATAGAGACCATTTAGGTGATCGGTCAAATTCAAGATGAAACGAGGCAAAGCAAGATGACCATTTAAACTAGACATGATTAACAATAAAATGATGCAAAAGTATCTCAAGGAATAGCGGTCGTTGACTTTTCCTTTTCTTCTGATTCTCTGCCTTTTTCATTTGATCACAATCTTATGATACCAGCTTGACATCTTTATCCATTTTTTTTATCGTTGATTTTCTATACAATGAATTTGCCATCCTTATCATCCTTACCAGTTTTCACTCTTCACCTATACAAACCAAACCTTAGGCATGCAATATATTGGTTCACATAGATATATAGTGGTCCACATACATCATCAAAAGGATCTCAAATGCCCCCTTACGCATGAACTTAAGTCTAAGGTCTCTGAGAAAACTTGTTCTTATAGATGGATAAGCAATGGCTAGTTCATCAATTCGAGATCCAAGTCCAGATTTTTAGAGTGACATCTCCTCCACAACATCGATTGAGGATCAACAGGCAATATCCCATGACAATGATGGTGGCCCAAGTGCAATTTCTCCTCTCCACCGCCCTCTTTTTTTCATTCCTCTTCTTAGCCACGTCAACCTGAAAATTGGTCAAAGCCCTATATGAGATCCAAGTTGCATGCACATCCTTATGGACGCACAAGTATGCAGTACCATACGAAAAAAGATGGGATTTTTGGTATTTTCAATTTTTTTAACTAAGTAATGTTTTTTTTTAACTTTTTAGCTTTTTAATAACCTCTTCTTTACCCTTTTAAAAGGCTTATTTATTATATACAGGGAAAAAAGATGGGTTGGAGTTACTTTTGAATTTTTTAATGAAGTGATGTCTATTTTAGACTTTTTAACTCTTTCATAACCTCTTCTATATATATATAATACATATATATATATATAACAATATTCTTCTTCTTTCAAGATACATCTTTTCTATAATACCTTTCCTTGGACCGAACACTCTCCTTTTTATTATGATTGTTACATTAGTACAAATATGTCAGACCCCTGGAGGTCGACTTTTTACCATAAATCTTATCACGCGAAGAGTCCAACAATTGAAGACTTGATCGTATTCCTTCGTTCATCTCTGTCTCTCAAACGTCGGACCTAAGGCCCCATTTGATGGCAGGATAGATTTTTGCATGGTAAATTTACCATGAAAAAAACTTTTGGAAAAAAATACAGAAGAAATAATTTGCCGTCGTACTTATTTGGGCTTTTTTATTATTGTGGGGCATGGATCCGGTTTCATGGGTTCCTGAATTCACCTACTCCACCTCCGCAGATAAGCACCATCTTTGAGAGAGAGAGAGAGAAATTGATAGAAATTAGACTACTACGTCGAAGACAAAAAAACGAATTAATTTTGATGTTTAAAATGTTCTTTTTTTTTGTCATCTACCCTTACTGGTATGATTTTAAGAACAGGTTAATGGAAAACATATTAAGTTAAACATTTTTTAGACTTTATAATGAGTAAAAATGAATGGCTTCCATTTTTTCATCCTTGACAATACGTACTCTTCATGGCATGGCTTTGAGCTACCCTTAAATCCATATAATTCACATGAACACATTTAATAGTGGGTTAGATTAAGAATCGCACTACAAATACTTTTTCTGAATCTAACTTGACACTTTACGGGTACTGCAGGCTCAAAGGAATCAAAAGTTGAACAGAATCAGCTTGATTACTTGTCATGTGCATAAAAATATTCATGTGCCATAGGAATCAAAAGGACTTGAAAGAGAAATGCAACACTTTGAGCCACAGGATAATCATTTTGTAGCATACTGAATGGTGAAGAGAACAACTGCTGGATTTTCAATCTGTCTTTTAATGTTTTCGTTGATGCCTGAACGAAAACATTAAAAGACAAGTTGATCGCTCGCATATATGAACAATGCCTCTCTCTCTATATATATATATATATAAAGTACCATGCCAGCATCTTTTGGAAGCATATAGTTGAAGGGTCTAATAAGGAAGTGTTTGACATTTCAAACCCGACACAAAAGGTCAAAGAGAACATCTTTTTGTGTACGAAGGGCTAAACATGATAAGGCAGTAAATCATTATTTTCTTTAAAATTATGGAATTTTAAGAGATGAATTGGTGATTTTTTTTTAAGAGAATTTCACCGGTGTTTGATTCGCATCCGTACCTCCAAGGAAACTTCACCACCATATTTCTCTTCTCTGCCTAAGAAAGGGGGTTTCAAAATCCGTTCTGCTTTTGGTGGTTGCACCTAATCCACACTCTTGTTTAGTTAGTGGAAATAATTCTTTATCCAAATCTGATTTGTTTCACGATAACATCCATATAATCCAGAAGCTACTTAATGTACATCTTGTTAATATTTTTGTAAAGCTGGATAGTCTAAGCAGAGATTGTTTATTTTACCGTTTTGTCTTATGATAAGTTCACAGTTATAGTGAGCAACATTTGTCCACCAATCAGCCTTCGACTTCACAAACCAAAGAATCATGTTCTCAACGGGTACTGGAAGTCCAAGGACCTGAAAAGTAGGGGTACGTGAATGGTGAGGAAATCAAGAAAAAAAGGCACTCTCATCAGCCACAAAATACCAAGTAAACTCACTGACCTTCCAAGGAATGTTTGCCTTCCAATAGCGCCAAGCTTCACTAAGATGTAATAGAGTTCTCACCTTGTTCTGCTTGATCCTCTCTATTTCTCAGTTTTGGATTTTCTCAAATTGGTCTTCCATAATGAGCAATTGGAGAACCCATCTCTAACTAATTTCTGTCGCAAATCGTCACTGATCTGTGAATTTTAAGGCAAATTCATCCCATTAGGTTCCTTCTTCTCCTTTCTCATCTTAAGGGGACTTAGGTGACCTTGTCAGCATACTTAACCTCAGCAATCAAGTTGGAACTGTAAGTTAAAAGATTGAGGTGTATTTATCTAGGGCTGTAAGATGAGGATTGGCAATTCAATGGCTCGAATACAAATAAGAAAAAACTTTGTTCAGCTGACATGTAGTTTTTACAGTAATTCTTCAAAAACAAATCCATCCTTTCCTTTTACATATAAAATAGCCTTAAAACAAGAGTAATGCTGTCGTTTCTTAAAAATCGTATAGTTATTGTCAACCCCTTTTCAATGCTGGAATATCTGAAGAGTGTATTTACCAAAGTAAAATAAAAAGGGAGTGTAAGATCTTATAAATAGAGGATGAAATCAGAATTCACCAAACAAAGGACCATTGTAACAAAGAAGAAAGCTTCTATATAAAATTGAGAGTTGTTATTATTGCAACTACAAGCATCTTAAAAATGCCCCACTGGGAGGTTCATGAACTTTAATTCCTTATTGCAACTACAAGCATCTTAAAGTATCTTGAAAGATAAGGTGTAGAATAATAATGAAACAGAGGAGAACGATCAAGTATGAAAGATCATATGATAATACGACAATAGAGAAGGAAGAATAGGAGGTATTGTCAGTTTCTTCACTAAGATATAAAAGAAAACAGGAATTCGTTCCTTGTAGAGATCTAATAGACAGTGAATCGATCCTTAATCAGTGCAACATATCTCCAAAAGGTAGCATAAATTCATGTTGAAACAAGCCAGACACATGCAATAGATACATGACGAAAATCGGGACTCTCGATTAAGACAAGAGCATAGAGAGATGCTATTACCTTAGATAATGCGCTTGAGAGAATCGGGACTCCTTGATTAAAACCCTCAGTCACCAAACTGCAATTAACTGTGGATGGATGAATGGGCCAGGAAGGTTAAAAAAACTCACCAAATAATCGCTGCCTAGGATCACAGTTCCCCGGACCCATCCTCCTGGAACAGCATCCTTCCTTTGCAATGGCCGACTAACAGGCGAGAGAGAGGGAAAGAGAGAGGCATTTACCTTCGGAACACGATGATGGTGATAGAGAGCACCGGCTGGAGATTGAGCGGCAGCAGTGGTGGAGAGCACCGGTGGGGAAGCGAGCGGTCGAAGAGGAACGATGCGTCAATTATTTTCTTAATATGTCGAAAAAATTCGGACCACGGTCCCGGACCCTCTGGGGTCCGACTTTTTTCTAGGGTAAC
This sequence comes from Nymphaea thermarum, assembly GCA_011799765.1. Taxonomy (NCBI): domain Eukaryota; kingdom Viridiplantae; phylum Streptophyta; class Magnoliopsida; order Nymphaeales; family Nymphaeaceae; genus Nymphaea; species Nymphaea thermarum. Next base: position 114,193 of record JAANDH010000933.1, read on the forward strand.
TTTAATTTTTTCATCGAAAATTTTTCCATGTTTTATGATATC
>JAANDH010000934.1:0-110996 GCA_011799765.1 Nymphaea thermarum
GGGCCAAAGAGAAGAAGGAGGAGGCAGTCCCAACGGCTAGAAATCTAGCCGTTGGGACTAGTCTCCCTCTAGGTAAAACAGAAAAAGAAAAGGGGTAAAAAGGGAAAAACAGAAAATAATAAAAGAAGAAAAGATACATAAAGAAAGTAAAAATTACATAAGTGTCCTAAATACCCAAAAGATATAGAATATATATATATACATATAAAACATATATTAGATGACTAATATATGTGATATATATAAATATATATATGTATACATATGGGATACATACATTCTAACAGTAGCAGCAGAAAGGAATAAGAGCATGCATTTGATATCAATCAATCAATCAAACCAAAAACATGATAAAAATCACCCAGTAAAATGTAATAGCAAAAGAGGAAACCGGTGACCGCTATCAGAAGGTGATATGCCAGTGCAAAAGAACACATAGAATGAACAAAATGGAGGAAAAGCACATTGCTATCACATATTAAGGGAGCATAAGTCTGTACACAGAATATCAGCCAAACAAGCTCTCCTATTTCAAGTTTAAACAATTTTCTTCAGTCTTGGACAAGAAGAAAAACCGATGATAGTTGTGCATATGACAACAAAAATTTTTTACGGATATAAGCAAGATAGATGCAGTCCTTGGAGACTACACATTTTTTCACATAAAACAGGTAATATATTGAATTTTATGTCTGTAAGCAGCAAGTTGACATCAAATTTATACCCAAACAACTTCAAAGACTGGCACGGTGTCTCATGCATTAGCTGTAATCAACCAAGCATTAAAAGCAGACGAGGCATGCCATTTACTCAAATCAAATCCTATCATTAAGAAGTGGTAGTTGACCAAGACCATTGCCTTGCCTTTAGACCTCGATACAGTTTCCTTGTCACTAGAAACCGTAGAAGTCAATGAAACCTGACATTTATCTTTAAGCAGGCCGCCCTAAAGAAAAAACTGAATGAATGATTCAAAGAAAAGGCGCCAAGTTCTAAACTGCTGCTAGTCCAAGGCAAAGATGAGATACCTACTTTTAGAGGCTCATGCTAACTTGACAAAGAAGGACACAACACAGTCAGCTTTTCAAAATGAAGCACTTCAAAAGTAGAAGAAGCTTCAATTCTTTATCATAGGAGTTATTTGAGAAAGCTAACTCCCTCCTGAAGCCTGCTTTCAGATAAAGATGTTGACCTAAAATTGTTCTGACAGCACTCTCAACTCTCTGTATACCTGTCCAGTTAGTTCCAAAGATGTGTCTTACTGGTCAGATTTCAGCTATCAGAAACACTTCTGAACAACTTGAGGAGACAGTAAATCCTCGATATGATCATTGTGGTGCTCCAGAAAAACCAGTATGGAGTTTTCATTTAGTCTATTTATGGATTTCATGGTTAGTCTTTTCCAAGTGTTGTCCAAATAAGGCCTAGGCCTGTTCCCCTTTTAGATTTCAAATCATTTTCTCTGTTGAACAAGACAAAGAGAGCTTGCACAAACCTGATATAAAAAAAGGAGCAGGCCATGTGCAATATGCACCCAACGTGGTGGAGGAGAATCCAGACGAGGTGAATAGATCTACAATGACAATCAGAAACTGAAAAAAATCAGAGGAAATACTAGACTATTTGACGATGCACTGCATAAATGTCCTTTGCTTGAAACTAAAGCTAAATAGAACGTACAATGAGGAAAAGAAAAAGCATCATCATGAAAAGGTTATACAACAAAAAGAATGAGTGGACCACACAGTCCACACTGGACAAGGAAAAATATAACTAGATTACTCCAAAAGTAAAGACAAAAGGAATTAACTGCTGGTATTAGAAGTTTCTAAATTTTATGCTCATACGTAAAACTAAATGTGGTCTGATAATGGATACCAGTTATTGGAACATACTTGAGTTAGAAGCATTGTAACAAATATCAATACAGATTTTTTGGTGATGTTTTCTTCAGTAATTAAAAGCTCTTTTTCTCAAGAAAATTTCTGTGATCCCAAAAAAAATACTAAAAAGTAAAAATATAAAAAATTCTAAAAACAATTGTGCAATTTTGGGTTTCCTACTCATTTCTACAAAACATTGATAAATTTCAAGTAAAAATGTTACAGAAAACCCAAATTAAAATATATTAAAAAATCAATGTGCAAAATTTGGTGATAAAAACTTGGTATCTTCATTTTGGCAATATTTTTTAAATATGGATATTCATACTTTTTTTTATTATTTTCTTATGTTGTTAAGGTGTCGCCTAGGCCACGCCTAGGCGTGGACTAGGCTACATTCCACACACATTGCCTAAGTCCATCACAAAATGGGTGTGGTGCTGGCACCTAGGCTAGCATGCCCAGTCCATCGGAAGGTATGCACTGATTTTTACAAGCTGTTATAATGTATATTATATGTCTTCTAATGTATGTTATGTGTATTGATTTGATACCATTTTTTTTTAAATGATTCAAATGAACTAGTCTATAAGGTCCCATGTAAAATGGTTTCAATTCATAACAGGGTATACAGTTATTTACACCAGAATTCATATTTAGTTTTTCTATTGCAGTCCTTTACCTAGAGAAACTGTTGTTTTAAAGTTACAATGTTTTAGGTATGTTTCTGGAATTGGATTCTGATATGAACTCATCCTAAATGCAAGCATTGTGTCTAGTATGTAAACAAGAATCACGTGTCTTCTTTTGTGTATCAAGAAACTAAGGCATCGGCTAGAACAGACTGTTAGTCTGTCATGTAAACAAGAACAGAACAGTTTTTCATGTTTTACTTTTTGGCTTTACTAACGAAGTATAATCATTCAATTGAATAGAACAGAAAAGTTTTTCATGTTTTTTTTTTTTTGTATTACACGTCTGTGTTAATGGTGATAGGCACACCTGGAAATAGAAGCTTACAGTTCAGTAAGTACATAATTTTATTATGTAATAGTTAACATAGCTAAAAATATTAATAAAAAGGATCAGTTGCCTTTTTTTCCTAGGCACCGCCTGGCGCCCAGGTAATGCCTTGGTGCCTTGACAAAATAGCTATTTGCCATCTTTAACATGATATATTGAAAACAAGTTGATATCTGTAACAATTATCAGAAGCAAAGTTACCTTGTAAATCCACCGTACACACTTAAGATTTAAGAACAACAAAATGAAATAGGTGGCAAAATTTTATAACAATATCCTAATGTCAGTCAGCTCCCATCCAAATGATAACTTGTTTGTTCACATTTGTCATGTTGCTCACCATGTCAATCCCTTGCCAAGGAACTCTATGGAACTTCATTAAAAAGGAAACCTTAAGAAGAAGGGGATTAGATATATTTGCTTTCTCTGTTTCTACTTCTAAACAAAATTATCAGTGGCATCTCATTGCAAAGAGCCACTTCAGCAAATCTAAACATAGGCTGTACACCAGCAACCAGTCTTACACAGCATGTGCACATATATACAACTATGTAATTGGAAAAATAAACCTTTTAGAGTTAAAACTTTCAAAAATATTTTTTGTTTGGGCTGCCTAGGTGGCCTAGGCATCTATATATGCAGCCTCCCAGTGCCCAGGCACACTTTTAACTATAAAGGTGCACAGAATTTTTTAATTTCACCTAATGTCTGTCTTTACCACTTATCATTGATGAAAGATTGTAAAAATTCAACTTGGAATGCAATTATGGATCAAATGCAGCTGCTGAGTCAGCCTTAGTTGCTTTTACACATTTTAAGGATGTTAAAGGCTATTCTAAAGCATAGCAAGAAACCAAAAGCTGGTACAAAGGCAAGAAAGGGGGCAGCTAATGAGCAGAGTTGGCAAACAAACAGGAAAAGAGAACCATCAAAAGCTCTTCTCAATTGTTGCATGAAAAAAGCATACAGTACATCTGCAATATCTGCTTATATAGAACCAAAGTAGTTATTCGCTTGTGACAATGACAAATGAAAAACATTAAGGAGACATGGCTGGACTAAGTCCCGTATTGTTATAGCCATTCTCAAGCTGAATGCAAGCTACTGTCGTACAGCTAGTTTTTCACACATACTTGCAAAATCTGAGAAAGAAGATGCATTAGAAAATCATCCTCAATAAATTTCAGTATGATGCACCACAACATTAGTTCAGAACTGTCCCTGGGAGCGCAACAACCATATGATATAAGGCCTATTGCCTAAGAAATCTGAGATTCTGAATTTAGAAGAACCAGTGTTGTATGTATCGTACAATACGGGGTCATATCGTATGATACGTATCGTATCGTTTGCAAAATATGATTCGATACACCCTTTGTATCGTAAATAGGGGTGTATCGTGCCTGTATCGTATGATAAGTACGATACATGTCCCCGTATTGTACGATACGGTGCGATACGCCCCGTATCGTACGATATGAGCTGATTTCAAAAAAAGAGGCTGGAATCCCCCCTTTTCAAGTTTTCTTTATAAAAACTCGCCCCTTCTTCATTTCTAACCTAGAGATTGTGCCGCCATCGAGGGAAATCATCGTTAAATCATCGATTAAACCATGGATTTGTGCGTGGCTGGCTGATTCCCGTTGGGAGGAAAGGGTTTTTTTAAATCGTGAAGATGAAGATGAAAAAGAAGATGGAGATGAGGATGAGAATGAATATGATGATGATTATGAATGAGAGTCAAGAGTGCTTTCATTTTATATGTATTGACATTGAACATTTTCACGATTTCATTATCATCTTGTGATGTAATACATAACATCTAAAACTTGTTTTTTGATGTGGTATTTCATAGACTTATGGACCTTAATACCTTATGACTTATGAATCTACGGTTATGAAATTATGATATACGTTATGTAATTGTTGACTTGTTATGCTTTCTAGATTGATATTGTTATGAATTTTGATGTTTACGAATGATGAACCGTAACTCTATAGCAATAATAAGTCTATCATTTTGTAAAACATGTTTTTTATGAATAACATACTATTCTTGTTTTTAACTGATTTTTTTATGAAATTTATGATTTTTTTCCTATTTTTTCTGATTTATTAAAAAAATTACGATACAGTTAGAATATGTTACGATACGTTATGATACGGCATATCTTAAAGCCGGAACGATATGGCTTACGATACGATTTTTACAACATTGAGAAGAACTACGATATTAAACATCAACCTTGACACAACAACAAACTATGGAGAGTATAACTTACATAACCCAGAAGAGCAGATACCACCAAGAACATGAAACCTGTCAAAGTGATCTGGAGCAAATAACAGCACATGCATCCCAAGTATGATTAATTAAACCATCATATGGAAGAGTCATAGTTCAATTGTTAGTGAAGAATAAAATCAGACGTACCATGTTTGGCCTGTGGATGCATTCAAAGGTGCAAAATGAAGAGAAAAAAATAAGTCAGTATTTATTTCAAATAACAAAACAAACAGGAATGTTTATTCTATTTCACTTACCAGTTATCAAGAGTAGCAAATGACCTAAAATAACTAGCATTGCTACAAAACCATAATCAGATCAATTATTTTATTTACAAGTATGACTAAGAACCTAAGGGCAGGTTTCCAGTACAACATATAGGTATCAAAATAAATATAAGTGAGTAAGCTATAAAAAGGAAAAGGAGCTGTACTACAAAAGATCTAGTAATTCATATAGACCATAAAAGATTAGACATTTAAAAAATTAGAGCATTAGAGTAGGAAACAGGGGGGTATCAGAGAGATACACAAAATATTATACCACCTGCTTCACCCCTATCTCTAGATAGGAAGAGACAGAAGAAAAAGGAGGAGCAAGATGATATGCATAGATAAAAACCAATATTTGTCAATTATGGTGGGAATGATGAACACAGCAAGCACAACAATCATGACCGAAGAGGTCATCCAATGTCATGGTAGAGGAAAGAGATGATGATAATGTCAATGACGAGTCAAGGGAATACGCTATGCAAAAACCAATGTCCTAATAGCCAAAAGAGATTGCTAGATCTAGAAGAGCCATGGTCCTTTGACATATGCAGGCTTTTAGCAGCCAATCCCTTCAGCATGCAGATTTGCTTCCTCGACCTACATCTTTCAAGCGTCAAAGAGATATCACTAGCAAAAGAATAAAACTGAGGATTGACGTCAGAAAAATTTAAGAATACTGATATCCTAAAAGAATGGAGAACATAGAGATATATCAAATAGTTACAGGGCGCATGTTTCAACTTGACCATCAACCATATTTCATAATTTTATAATGAAAAAAACTTACAAACAACTACCAAGTCCCGCTGAAAATTAATGAACAAGTACAGGCAGTCTAAAATCAGAATTGGACAGCAAAATCACACCAATAAGTGAATCATAAAAAGTAAAAAATACTCGTTCTTGTTATATGTCAATTATTTCAAAAAATGCAATTCGGCTTAGAATCTTATCAAGAATCGCCATCCAGGGCTTGCAACAAGGGGGCAAGACAGTTCTCACCACATGGATGAAGAAAGATGGGGATTATCTATAAGTTGACTACCTTAAAGGTCATAACTGAATAGTTTTTGGATCAGAAACAAGATGAAATATGGAAAGAGACTCACTCAATCAAATGAGCTCTGTATTGCTGTATTTATCAAGAGATATTTACAGATATTACCAAGATTTACAGATACAAGAAAGATAACCATTCTCAAATAGAGGACGCGGTTTACAACAATAAAACAGAAGACAAAGACATTAAATCTGATGATGTGTGTATCTCCTTAAGTTACGCATGAATTCAAATTCTTTGAAACCGAAGCCTGATCCTTATCCATAACATGCCCTTTCAATCTGAGTGTGGTGTCAACGATGCTCAGATTGGATTTAAATAGATCAAATGTTGCAAAATTCGGTTTTGCAAGACCGTCAGCCAGCTGCTCATTTGACCTGATAAACTCTAGGACAATACTTCCTTTACTGACGTGATCTCGAACAAAATGAAAATCAACCTCAACATGCTTAGTCCGCGCATGAAAAAGTGGATTTGATGCCAGTACAATGCACCTAAATTATCACACCATAATAGGGGGCTGAAAATGTATGAAACCCTAGCTCCTTGAGTAGCGATCAGATCCAAACAAGTGCAGCATAACCTCTGGGTAAAGATTTGTATTTGGCTTTGGTGCTTCACAAAGCCACTGTTTTTTTGCTTTTTGAAGTACCAAGTAACGACACTATCTCCCATAAAAACTACACACCCACCAGTTGATTTTCTATCATCTATGCACACGGCCCAATCAGCGTCGGCAAATGCTTGCAGTAACAATGGGAAATTAAAAGGTTTAATCTACAACCCATACTCGATTGTGCCTTGTATGCATCTCAAAATTCTTTTAACAGCTTTCCAATGATCTTCAGTAGGACTGTGCATATATTGACATACTTTATTTACAGCAAATGAAATATCCAGACGAGTCATGCAAGCATATTGAAGAGCTCCTACTATGCTGCAATAGAGAGATTCATCTTTGAATAACACGCCTTCCTTGTGCAGTTTGGTGGTCGAACTCATGGGCGTGATAGCTTCCTTTGCATTGGCCATTTTGGCTCGCATAAGAATATTTTTGAGATAATTTGTCTGTTGCAATAGAACTTCATCTTCATGATATAAAACTTCTACTCCCAAACAGTAAAAAAGGCACCCCATGTCTTCGATAGAAAAGCATTTTTTTAGCTCACATATTAAACTCTGAATTGCTGAACGAGAGGCTCCTGTGATGGTGATGTCATCAACATACACTAGAATATAAATGTCAAATTTTGTAGAAACAAAAGGTGAAGCATCAATTGGAGATATCTGAAATCCATGGTTAAGAAGAAACTCATTTGACCGCATGCACCAAGCTCTTGGAGCCTCTTTCAACCCATAGAGGGTTTTTTCGAGTTTACATACATGAGAAGGAAATTGTTCGTCAGCATATCCCTCCAGCTAAAGCATATAGACACCCACTTGGAAGATGCCATTGAAAAATGCATTATCGAAATCTAGCTGCTGAATATCCCACTTATATTAGACTGCCAAAGATAAGAGAATATGAATACAGGTCAGTTTAACAACCAGACTAAAAGTCTCTAAGAAGTCAATTCCAACTTCTTGGAGAAATTCCCGAGCAACCAATTGTGCCTTGTGTCTAGAGATGGATCCATCTGAATTATACTTGAGTTTATAGACCCATTTGGAGGAGATAACACTGAAGTGAGGCTGCGGAGGAACTAACTTCCAAGTTCCTTTTTTTTTTTTTTTTGTAGAGCCAAAAATTCCTTGTTCATTGCTGCACGCCACTCTTGAACCTGGGTAGCTTCCTTATATGAGGTAGGTTCACTATTTTTAAGGTTTAAGGCATATATTTCAGCAACAAAGGTCTTGGGTTTCAGGGACCCGGTCATGGACAGGATCACCATTCTATGTATATGAGTAGGTGGTGGTGGATTGGGTAAGGAAAGATGGTGGGTATCAAGAGATGTCATGGAGGTTGCAGCTGGTATAGACTCATGTGAGGTGGGCTGTGGTGAGAAACTCATATTTGGGGTGGGTGGTGATGGTAAATTCAGTGACTCTATGGTGGTAGGTTATAGGTGTCCTAATGGTGTAGTAGATAGTTGAAAGCAATGAGGGAGGTTAAAAGGTGGGCAATCAGTGGCATTTGGGGATTCATTTTGAGGTTCGTGAACTTCATGTGTGTGTTGCTATTCATCAAGGTGGGAAGCAAAATTCCCCACTGTGTTGGCTCAATGACATTCAGACAGACTTGAGTTGATTTATCAAGATCTGCTCCAAAGTGAGTTTTATTGAAAAATACATGCCGGCTAATAATGATTTTCTTTGAATTAGGTTCATAACAAAGATAACCCTTGTGTTTCACAGTTCACTCCATACCCAATAAAGAGACACGGTTTGGTTTTTGGTTCAAACTTGCTGGAGTTATAAGCAGTCAAAACTGGATAGCATATTGACACAAATGCCCTGAAGTGATCATAACTTGGTTTTTCATGAAATATCATTTCATAGGAGGTCTTGTGCATAGCACGTTTCCTTGGTAGTCTATTGATAATATAAGCAGCAGTCTGAAACGCATCCATCCATAATTCTTGTTTCATTTTCGTTGAATCGAGCATTAAAAGCCCATTTCAACTAAATGCCTATGCGTCCTTTCCACTAATCCATTTTGTTCTGGAGTTCGTGGACAAGAAAAGCGATTGGCGAATTCCATTGTCAATCAAGAATCTCTCTAGTCGGTCGCTAATAACTTATCCTCCATTGTCGGTTTGGAGAATCTTAATTCTTCCTTCAAGCATATTTTCATTAATGGCTTTAAAATCAACAAAGCATTGATATACTTCAGATTTAAACTTAAGAGGAAAAAACCAAACAAACCGAGAGAAGTCATCTACCAACAAGAGATAATAGGAAAAACCTTATCGAGACAAAGTTGGAGACGGTCCCCAAATGTCTCCATGAATTATTTCTAATGGTTTGACTGTCTTGTGAGTGGCTGCCTTGAAAGGTAGTTTGTGGGCTTTGCCAACAACGCAACTCTCACAGAAGAAATCTCCCTGATTCTTCAACAAAATAGACTGCTACAGAGAGAGAAGGTCCATGATTTTTTTTATTCGCATGACCAAGCCACCGATGCATATATCAAATCTTGTTTCTTTCTTGGTTCCATTGACCATCAACACCTCAGGTTTTGGCATCTTAAGCTCAGACAGACCCTTGGCGTCTTCACACCCTTGAGCACCTTCCTTCTAGTTCGAAGATCCTTAACCAAAAATTCAGTGGGGGTTAACTCAAAAGCGCAATCATTATCAACAGTAAATGGCTTAAAGGACAAGAGATGTTTGGTGATCCGAGGAGCATGTAAGGCCCAGTTCAGATTAAAAGTAGAAGATCCATAATGAAAATATGTGGAACCAACTTGAGAGACAGGAATTTTACTGCCATTTCCAACAACTATGCACCTTGATAATCATGTTTATTCATAATCTGAGAACCATCAGTTGTAACATGGTTTGTTGCACCTGTATCAGGGTACCAAGCCTCATCTTTCGCTTCATCAAGAGTCATTGCAAAATACACTTGCGGAATATCCCAGCATGACCGTGTTGTGTGTACTTTTCGCCCCAATACTGGCACGCAATGGATTGCTTTTAACTGCCTTGACTGTTCTCTTTTGGTCCATCCTTTGATGTTTCTCCTTGAATGGTATTATGCCTTCCATGTTGCTGAAAGCAACCACCGCGTCCTCGTCGGAAATCGCCTTGCCCGCAGCCTCTGTAAGTCACAAAGGCTACTTGAGTGTTTTCTGCAGCTACAGTGGCCTTAGATTTCAGAATCTGGACTTTCTTCTCTTGTTTTAAGAGAAGATCATATAGATTGGAGAACGTGAGTTTATCCACTAAAGAGCTGGTTGAAATGGAGGTTATAAAACTTTCGTATTCTTCTGTCAGACGATTCAGCTGAACAAGGTCAGAATTTGGCAGTTTATAAAACTTTTGTATTCTTCTGTCAGACCATTCAGCTGAACAAGGTCAGAATTTGGCAGTTTATGATCAGCAATTGCTAATGTGTTTGCAAGGGACTTGATTCAATCCAGGTAGGTAACCATGTCAGAAGACTCCTTTTTGATGAAGTTCAGCTCTTTCTTAAGAAGCATGATGCGCAAGGGAGATTGTGAGCCATAAGATCGCTCTAGATTTGCCCAGGCTTCTAGGCCTGTTTCAAGTTTTCAACATGAAGAATCTGACCCAAGACTTGCTCAGAGACAGTAGCCCGAATCCAACTCAATGTGAGTTGATGAGCACGCTCCCATTCTTCATACACTGGATTTGGTTCTTGCCTATTGTTTTCTTTCTCAATATATTGAGATGGTGCAGAACACAGACCATCAACAAACTTCAGCAACCCTTGAGACTTTATTACGGACCTGATCTGTTTTCGCCAGAGCTTTGTTTTGTCTAGCTTCACCAAAACTAGGCATGTTGCAGCATTCCATTGGGCAGCATACCGATGGGTGCCGGAATTAGCTGCCATAACTTCAGAACACACACAATAGATTGAAGGACCGATCTGCTCTAGAGCTTCAATGGCTTTGATACCATGAAGAGTTTTTGGATCAGAAAATAGATGAGAGATGGAAAGATATTCGCACAATCAGATATTTCTGTATTTATCAAGAGATAATTACAGATATTACCATGATGTTACAGATACTATAAAGATAACCATTCCTCGAATAGAGGACAGGGTTTACAACAATAAAGCAGAAGACAAGGGAAAGACAATTAAATCTGATGATGTGCGTATCTCCTTAGGTTCCGCCTGAATTCAAATTCTTTGAAACTGAAGCTTGATCCTTATCCTCAACAATAACAACACTAGACGAAACAAAATAGGTAAGCAAAGAGATTCGGTCGAACTCACACCCTAATCTTGTTACCGTCCACATGGAGACCCTAAGACATTTCCACTAAAAGATTGTAAAAGCAAAAAACTGCCAAAATTTGTCTTGACCTACATAATGAGAAAGAGAAAAAGGAGAAACACTCGAAAGAAAGATGAGGGAGCAACAGAAACGACACTTACGGCATCCAAAGTGGGAAGAGATTCACACAGCGGCTCCAGAACGGCTGCAAGACATACTTCGCCACATAGGACCTATCGACGCCACTGTACTTGTACTTATGCAGTGTGTTGACACCGTGGACACCTATATAGCCCATTTGAAGAAATTCTAGAACGCAAATGTTCCAATTGCAGGAGAAATGAACCACGTAAAACCGTCCTCTTTAGCACTCAACCTGCACAAATAGACCACCACGATTAACAAATCAAACTTGACCCAGGTAAAGCAAATCACGAACGGGAATCTTGAAGTAGAATAAAATCTAGAAAGACGGCGACCTTCTTTTCTGCTATACGCTTACTTGGGAGTGCCAAACAAATCAACCAACTTAATCTGTACCACAAATCCACGAACGAGTTTGAAACAGAAGACAAGACAATAACGCTTCGAAACAGCGAGAACGAGAAACATCCAATGAAAAACAATAACCAAGAAAAGTCCGCAAAGAAAACCATTTCTTTCCACGGAAACACATAGAACACCATTGCTTGATACACTAAAAAGAGCCTTCCGCACAGACATCGCACCAAACATTCGGTTCGTACTAATGGAAGGAAAATGGCCATAAGAATATGACGCAAATTCTAAACCAGAAACAAGCGAACAAGTATGAGATCACGGTCGAGTTGCAAGAGCATGACCAAAATGAACAAATGTCGGATCGGACCAAGAGAGAAAAACCGTCCAGAAAGATGGAGATAGAGCTCACTGTATCGACCAGGGAAGAGACAGAGAGAGACGAAAGAAGCGGATCGATGATGCTGTCGCCGGCGGATCAAAACGAGAATGGAAGAACGAACGGCGGGATGCTTCCCTCCGTTTCCTCCCGCCCTAGCGATCGAAAACCCGAGAGAGATGGAGAGTGTGGTCGGGCACAGTTCTTCGTGCCTTTTTCTTATTTAATAATTTCGCAACGGTATTATTCGGTTAACTTATTTTTATCATCAGATTTTTTTTAATTTAAAATGAATAAATAGTGAGCAATTACCCTCGTTTTCTGGACCACCTTCTATTTCAATTCCCGATTCCAAACCCGAACCCTACGTAGTTGCTGCCTGTTCACCTGGCTAAAGAGTAGGGCTCAAGGCGTTCGCGTTAAATAGATCAAAAGTTCGAACCCATCTGTACACGTTTCATATCTACCTAAGTTTGACTGGTCAGTCTCCGGCTCGGACCACCGGAAAGTAACAACATACACCTGTACTTATCATGAGCCGTATTCTTTTTACCTGTGCAGAATATTTTGTAAATATTTTATAATTTTCATTTAAATATTATGATGGATTCATGAAATATATGTTTTAATATTCAATAAATTTAATTGAAGCAAATTCATGAAATCTTAATAAGATATTATTTCCGCCACGACGGCCTCAAATACTATATAAGTGTTTCATAAATTGAATATAAACTTTGTTATACTCACCTAGCATTTCTGCCACGGATTGGATATTTGGTAGCTGTGGTATATGAAACCGATATCAATTATTTAAACTTTGAATAAACAATATATTGGGGCGTGGATTTCAAATCCTCCTTAAAATCTGTTGAAAAGTTTTGACGGAACTAGGAATATCTAGTGGACGCAGTCGCACTTGGTGATTTTTAAAACATTCACCTGTTATATTTATTTCTCCAAATATTTTGGGAGGATTATGTTCGACCATAATAATGTGCTTAGATATTTAATATTTCTTTTTTCCCAATATATGAGAGGTGTGGAGCGAGCCCCTCCGGTCGAAACCTTATGATTATGACAGGGTGTATTTAATAGACTCGAATTTCAAATCTGATGTGACCTAAGACCTATTTTTTATGTTATTCTATGTGGGATCCACCGTGTAATCAAACAAACACGAGGCTGTGGAAGGTGAAATGACAGAGAAATAAGTAAATGAGATTTTTCTTTTTTTTGTCTGAAAAAGAATATTGAAAGTAATGTAGCCTTTTTACAATGCTCTCTTTTTTAATTTAAAAGCATGTGCATATGGATTATTTTATAAACTCAAACAGTCATTTGTGATTTCTCAAACATTAAGCAGTTATTGATAAATACACCAACAGTTGAGCAGTTACTTGTAAATTTCTCTAAAAGAAATTGCTGTTTTCTTTGTTCAGAAAATTGCAGAAAAGCAACATCTTTCAACGTGACCGGAAAACATTCATGAAAATGTCAGGACCAATAAACTTTTCCTGTTTAATGGCTGCCTTGTACGAAATGATGAACTTCCAAAACTGATAAACGGCTTTTTGCATAAACTTAATGAAATTTTATCTGGAGATTATCCTGTTACTTGGAAAGCCACTTTAGCTTTACGACAAAGGCGAAGCGGCAAGGAATTGGTGCTGGAAATATTCCGAGCCAATGAAAACGAAGCGTTTCAAAGTGGGAATTCCACCACAGAGAGATATTCCTTATAGCTAGGCATATGCGGATTGGTAAATGTCGTCTATCTTAATTAGTAAGGAACTGGTCATCAGAATAAGATATGCTAATATAAGTTCTTGAACCTCCAGTTGAATAATATATATATATATATATATATATATATATATATATATAGAGACAGAGAGAGAGGAGAGAGAGAGAGAGAGAGAGATTTGTTGACAGCAAACCTCTATGTGCTTTCGACGTTCAAGTTCCACTAACACAAAAGGGTTTTGTCTTGAAAGTGCAACAAGAAAGAGTTTAATCACATTAAATGAATTTGCTGAGGTATTTTTTTCGGGTGAGCGAGAGGGTCAATTCTACAGCCCCAAGCAAAGCCCGAAAGCCCCTCATTCCTCATGTTTTCGGGGTCTTGAGCTGTGTTGGTGTCAGTGATAGAACGAGACACCCTTCAACTTGAATGTCGCGTCCTACTGCCTTAAGACACATGAACATAGCGCCCACAGAAATCAAACTAGAGACCTGCCTTTTACAAGCTTCTAACCCGACCAGACCCCTTGACGTGAATTTGTTGAGGTACTGAAACGTTGAGCACATCAAGAGGGCTGGGGCCATGTATAAGCTTCAAAATCAAATTAATAAACCATATAATCTTAACAAAAAAGGAAAAAAATTGAGAAAAATAAAACGACGTGTACCCAAGTGAACAACATTCGCCCCACCATAAGAAACATGTGATAACTGGACAAACTAATAACTTAACAATACACGTCGCCAGCTAATGCAACATACTTCAATTGAGAATAATTAAATAGAAGAAACGCAAAATAATACTCGGTGAAAGGGCAAACCTGGTTATATGCCCCATCGTGACACATGAGTTATCGTCATGACAAAAATACCCTCCATTCACAATGAAAAAGAAAATTTTTTTAGGAGGTCAAAAGTAGAAATTGGCAAAAATGAAAAGACTATAAAGGGCATACCTTTTAGAAAATTACTAAAATGTCCTCGGTGGCGTGCACCTCCCATTATTCAATATATGAAAGGGAGGGCCACCGGCTAGGGAAAGACAGCGAGGGCTGCCCATCTTCATATATAGAAAGAGACACTAGAGACAGGCAGACAGCTCTCTCTCTCTCTCTCTCTCTCTCTCTCTCTCTCTCTCTCTATATATATATATATATATATATATATATATATATATATATATATATATATATATATATATATATATATATATAGAGAGAGAGAGAGAGAGAGAGAGAGAGAGAGAGAGCACAATAGAATAAAAAGCTAATCTGTATTCAAATGGAAACGCTGGCTAAGGCGGAGTGCAAGAGAGAGAGTCCTAAGGAAGAGAGTTCAATCAACTTCCAATAAGTCATGCTTCAGGGTACAAAGAAACTTTCAACGAAGATATTAGAGGCAGGGAGAATGGAAAATTTTTGAGTCAAACAGTAAGTTGTTAGCCTCTTGTCCACTCGAAATGAAAAAAGAAAGGTACAAGCAAAGAAAGTACTAAAAAAAGACGAAGAAAAAAATTACATTTTTCAAAAATTAAAAGAACTATATCTCAGGGCAAATACATATGCCAAAGAGACATTTCATCGCCTCAGTGACTCAAGGCAGCAACGGTCAAAGTCATCTTAAGACAAAGCCGATACCAATGGCCGATACAAGATAGGAGAACTTAGTAGAGAGAGAAAGTGGTAAATCCTTTGATTTTTTGTTTTAAATTATTTCATGCTTCGGCATTCCCTGTTGAATATGCAATAGAAAGAAATTCAATAGCGTAATTTTAAATATCATTTTCCCGCTCAACAGAAACAGATTGACCACCAATTATTGTGAAGTTCACATGAACTAAGAATCAACCAGGATGGGATTCAAGATTATGAAATTATAAACCCCACAAGCCCTTTTCCGTTGGTAAGCATCTTCTAGTTTTCAAGTAATCCTGGTGTCTTGTGACTTTGACAATGTCACACGAGACTTGAATGAGCATAAGGGACACCAAAGCAACCACCTAGGCCAAGAAAGGATTTGTTGATCAAGTGATCGAGCGCGTTCCTACCCATTTTCTTATTTCCTTTCTCACAAATAGCATTCCAATCTTCCTGTGACCAAGATTACTTTCTTTAGATCAGCCACAAATAGTTACCAATTAGACCTATCACATTTATAGCGAATCCAACCTCAAAAAAATCTTGAACCATGTTGACACAATGGCGACGAGCTCCATCCCACAAAGGATGAGTCCCAAGAAATACACCAAGAAAACTCGCAGAATTTTTGACAACCTAAAACAAAAGAGAGACCTAGAAAGGAATGTATCTTAAGCACCCTTTTCTGCCTTGGCAGCAGTAGCAGCAGCCTGTCCCCTGAGACGACCAGTTCTTCTAGCAGCGATCAGACCAACCTTCTGGCCAGGAGGAGCATCACGGCGAACAGTACTGGCATGCCCAATGTGTTGATGGTTACCACCACCATGAGGATGCTCGACTGGGTTCATAGCAACACCCCGAACCTTGGGCCAGCAGTTCCTCTTCACCCTGTACTTGTGATAAGCGTTGCCTGCCTTGAGCATAGGCTTCTCAGTTCTACCACCACCAGCAACCTGGCCAATCATGGCTCTGCAACCGCCAGGCACAATCTTCTTGGAACCAGAAGGAAGCTTAATCCTGCAATCAAAAAATAAAACAGGTAAATAGCAATAACAGTCATAAGCTGAATCTAATGATTTATAAAAGCAGAAGTAGAACTGTAGAAAAAAAAAGGGTAAATAGCAATAACAGCCATAAGCAGAAGCTAAGGACTTCAAAAAACCGAAGTATACCTATAGAAGACACCGTTGATTCAGGCACACATACTAAAATCGGAAAATATACTTTAAGAACACATGAATGGTTAGCATGATCACCCAAGGCCTCACGAAAAAGATTCTCTTCCCTCCCCCTCTCTCTCTGACATACACACAAATAATCACCTACCAAGCTCATTAAACTTGACAAAGACGGATGATTAGTGGGAATCACTTTAAATATGAGCCTGAGCGTCTAACCATGTCCAATACGAGATAGCTCTTCACATGAAGCCTTCATTAGTGATTGAGAATTTGAGATAGTAAAGGTCATCCTTGAGCAAATTTTTGTCAAGGGAAGCTGATATCAAGATCACTCCCGGAACTTAAAAGGAATAGGTCTGGAATCAACATGTTGATTATTTCTTTTCTGAATTTTGTATAGAAAGCTTAGTTGTCCAGAAAGACAAGCAATTTAACAATCACCTCTACTACCATGTCCAGCTAAAAACTTCCTCTTGCACGGAATTTGGCATCCCATTAAACTGAAGATTCCCAGAGCAGACACATAATTCCACACCATTTCAGAGTAATTATCAACTTTGAGCTTAGAATACAAAGGTCTGGTCTTTCTACCACCAAAGTACAAAGGATGCTTTTTGTTTTCCAGATTGACTAAGTGCGCTTGGTAATCTTGTTTATATTGGCTGTCAATATCATCAATTAGAATAGACTAAACTCATCATGAGATCCTTAAAATATCAAGTCTGGATTACAGGAAACGTCAAAAAATGTGAATCATTTTATTCATCATTCAACATGTGAACTAAAATGTCACAGTTTCGTATGCTATTTTTGACATTTTTCACAATAAATTTTTCCCTAAATATTAACAAATGAAATATCCAGCAACTTGGACTTATTTCAACATGAGATAAACCATCTTTTCATTAATTACAAGGTTCCTTCCTAAACAGGAAGTCAGGAACTTATTTCTGGTTCAGCCGTTCAGGCAATTCAATATCAAGTTTCATGTGCACTTCTATGCCAAAAAAATGCAATCTATACAGGCAAGAATTACCTCTCCCTTCACCATTCTGATCGAGGGACTTTCTAACAAATTATACATCGAATATTCACCAGTTGCAATAAATCTTAGAACACGATGAATTGCTACTCAGCCTAGTAACAACAGATAATCAGGTTGCCCATCGAAAAACAGCTTCAGCTTAAACACATGATAATCCATGACTCCAAATATAAACATCCAACAGCTTGTGTCTAGATCCTCAAAAAATGGTTATGATATATGAACGACCCTTGAACTATTTCAGCTTTCTGTGTTTAAAGAACCAGTGGAGCCAATAATTCTAAGATGAACTGTAATCACTTCCTCCACCTAGAAAGAGAAGACACATTTGAACCCCAAATTGCTACAAAAAAACCTTTTCAGAATCAAATTAACTAGAATATACTAGACTTATTTAAAAGAAAGCAGCAGCTAAAATACTAAAATCTGCTAAAAAAACTCAGTGAGTGGCTTACACACCTCATACTTAAAAAGAATAAAATCCTTACAAGTCAAGCAATAGAAACACTCTCTCTTCACTCTGTAAACGTGAAATTCTTTATCTAGACCTAAAAAAAGTGCCACTATAGACTAGCAAAAAATCACCATTACTGATCTCAATACCAAATTGCAAGCTTATAATTCTTTAACTAACGGTATGCAAAACCAATATCACTGCTAACGAGAGGCAAAAGAGGCAAAATGGCGTTAGTTGGTCTCAATGCCAAAAAAACAAAATCAGAGCATTCAACCACTCCATAACATCCCAAACCTAGAATTCCGTCTTAGCTAAGCACAACCCTGAGAAACGAACCGAATCTACTTAGGATCCAAGACACGAACACTTCTCCAATTGCTAGAAAACACCAAATTCACCAAATCATTACCCCAAAACCCTGACAAATACAACGCTAGCCCCTCGCCAGCACCACAACCCCATTAGGAACCAGCTCAAAATTCCAAAGCACCAACATGGCCACTCAAACTGCTTCCACTAATATACACTAAGTTTCAATTTGAACCTCAAAAGCACTCAGTCGGTATCCTACATCAGATCCATCACAAGCATTAGCGTGAAAGAAATTGGGGTTTCTCCACCATGCTAATTAAGCGAGAAAAGCAACTCAGATGCAACCAATAGTACAAAAAGGAAAAAATAGCAATACTACAAACCGAACAACAAACAGGAGGTCCAATCAATAAATGAAATGTACCTGGTGGTTCCATTGTCGGGGTTGTGGGAGATGACGACAACGTAGTCCCCGGAGGATCGAGCGAAAACACCGCGGTCTCCGACATGGTGCTCGACGTTGCACACAACGGCTCCCTCGGGGATGGATCGGAGTGGGAGGACGTTGCCGACAGAGAGAGTAGCCTTCTTGCCGCAGTAGACGAACTGACCGGTGTACATGCCCTCGGCGGCAACGAATAGCTCCTTCTGATGTTTGTAGCGGAAGGGGTGGCGAAAGGTCACCCGTGCGAGCGGCGCACCCCTCCCAGGGTCGTGGATGATATCCGTCACCGTCCCCTTGAGGTAACCATTCCTTTCCCCGAAGTCAAGCGACCGGAACCTCGCGGGACCCTTCCGGTGGTGGGTGTGCGAACGGAACACCGACCCTGCACCCTTCCTCTGAGCTCTGATCACGCGTCCCATTTCCCCTCTTCTCTCTCTCTCTCGGAGGAAAATGGTGAGGGTGGAAAGAGGGTTAGGAATAAAGAGACGATTTCAAGGGTTTTAGGGCTCCTGCTCTACCCCTGTTTTGTTTAAAAAATTACTGGTCGACCACGCCGATTCCGGATCCAGACTTTCTTTTTGCGTCGATACAAACGTTTGTCTAGTTCCGGGATGCAGAGTATCCAAATGGGTTCAAGAATCAAGATTGTTTCTTCGTACCAACCCAATCTGATCCGATCCTGATATGACGTCATCTGGTCCGGGACCCGGTTTTCTCAGCCCGACCCTGTCTCGACTCGAGACCCGGTTTTTCCAGCCCGAACTCGGGTCCGATCGGGCTGAGTAACGGGTATCCGATGGCGGCCCGGCCCGACGCCCAGGCCTAGATATGAAGTTCGAAAAGAAAGAGGCAACGCTGAAGTTTGCTGATTGGATCCCATCGGCAATTGGTTAAAGGTACATACATGATACACCATTGGCTCGTTGGTGCAGACTCATCAGGACCTACTTACAGATCATTTGTCAATAGATTGGACATACCTCCTCTAAATCCCGTACATCAAATTCTAACGGACCCCATTAACCAGATTGTTGCACATTAGGATTCGGATTAGAATGAAGAACAAGTTTGAACAGACTTTATTTGATTCTTAAAATACAACCTAAAATCGAAAGTCTCGCCTATGCATTTGATAATGAATGAATATGCAGAAACGTTAACTGGCCGTATTTCCTTCAGTGGTATCCATCGTTCAATGGATCCTTATGTGAAACCAAACCAGGATCTGAATCCAATCATACGTCAGTGTTCAAATCTAAATCCAATCTGATTTTCTGTTCGATTTTGAGACCTTTTTACTGATTCACTCTTTGAATTCTAAACCTATCTTGGGCCTAATAGGGCGACACCTGCGATGAGCTTGAAACTTGAATAAGATAAGATCAGATGCGCAATTGCTGAACTTCGCTAAATGCGTTCGAAGATCAAATCAAATGCAGCATCTGATTAGAGTGCCACACATCTTCCTCCTCTCTCTCCCTCTCCCGCAGCAGTAAAGGCAACCCGCTGCAGGCATCCTAGCAGTCGACATCGTCTGCAGGAAGCAACATAGCACTAAAAATGTACAAGAAATGAAACGGAAGTAATACGCCCTTATGTTACCTACATTTTTCTGACAAATGAGCAACAACTTATATTACTCTTAAATAGCACATTCATGATACATGCAATTTTCGGTCAAATGGGCAACCAACGAACATTACAGAGGAATTGCTGCTCCACCACTCCAAAGCGTGTGTTTGGCACGGAAACTGAAAGTGGGATCAAAACAATCTTCATTGGAGCCGCTTTCTGTTGGAGCAACGGTTGAACTTTAAAGTGCTTGCGCAAGAGGTATCTTCAAGAGCATGGTTTCTTGTGAGCTGGTCTTGTCTAATATGTTGCTTTCGCCAGAAATTTGTCAAAATTATCACGTGTTTGCTGAAGGAAAAAACATGACCATAGAGACAATACAGATCATAGTTAACTTCAGGATATGCACAAGCCAGATCTCATGCATATGTATTTGTACATTGCCGCAGCCACGAAAGCTCAGTGCTAAAAACATTATCACGTGTTTGCTGTGAGCTGGTCTTGTCTAATCTGATCTGTTGCCACTTTCTCAAGTCATGGTGGCCCGGTCCTCCCCTCAATGCAAGAAATCCTTCATTGGATCATCACGATGTATCTTCTTCATCCTGTAAGCTTCCATATCTTCTGCTGTAACCTGCTACAGATCGAATTCTTTAGCACTGAGTAGCAAAATAATCAAATTGCCTTCAATATAAAGACTTCGCTAAGGCTAGATTTAGTGACTTTATAACCCACTACAAACAATGGAACGGATGAGGAAGGCATGCATTCTTTATGTTCAATCTGTGCACATGCAACGGCAACATAATTGGTGCAACAACATGGAGCTAGAAAGTGCTGAGGGGCACTGGTCCATCTTATTATTACAATAGATTAGGTGCATGTAGAGGCACTAGCCTGGGTCTGGTGTGCGCACCCCGTATGGTTAGGCCTGAGTCCAACACATGATAATAAAACTTTTATAAAGGTTTACAACTTAACACAGGCTGGGGTAGACAGTTGCCCACTCCAGCCCCATGGTAGCTCCGCTACTGCAGAGGAACATATCAAAGTGGTGGCAATTCAGGATGAGTATAATCCTGAAGTATAACAATTCTTCAACTTCAAGCACCAGGCACAGATTAGAGTCCAGAGCCATACGAAAGTGGCTGCCAGTCAGGACGAACATAATAGCAATTATTAAGCAGTGTGCTTGCCAATCCAATTAGAGTGACTGTACATGTATATCTATATCTATATATATGTATATATAATTATATATACACACACACATATATACATAGTGCAAATGGCTAAATTACTAACTACGACCGAACCACTAAAAGGAGAACAGATTTAAAAGTTTTCCATAAATTATAAGTTCTGTTAATCTATAACCAGATAACAACAATCAAGGACAGTCTCAGCTGCTGTTTCTCATCCCCCCAGGCCCACCTAAACATTTTATATATTCACCAGTAGAAATATGCAACTGAAACACTGTAGGTTGTAAGTCCAGGTACGAATTCCATTCTTATGAGCTCAGGTAACTCAAAACCTGATTACCTGGTATCTGGGTAGTAGGCAAGTAACCAAACGCATGGTCAGTACTATCCATATTTGTAGTAAGTTTAGAAGAATAGTTATCAAATAGTCATATAAACCACTACAGCAACTTCTAGTAGACTTATTTGGCATCCAACAAGAGAAATAACTTTGTGCATAATAGTGATAAACTACCAACAAACTTCTATAGTTGGAAAAAATGTCCCGGCTCTTAAAATCATACATAAAATTAGTCTAAATTTGACATAACCCTCTCCAGCAGTATTGCATTCTTTAATCAAAATTAGCCAAGTTTCGTCTTTTTCAAAGAGGAAAAAAATAGATCACCTCCTCATTCCATTTAACATTGTACTTCCGCTTTCTCTCGTCTTTCACTTCTCTTCTTCTTTCATCCTCCTGCATGGATAGAAAGACAACAGTGAGCAACAACATATCAAAACAGGCCAAAGAAATAAAAAGTTAACCAAATTCCAACACTGTTAAAAAAAAGGACAAAAATGTTCAAGCATGCATTTTTTTATTGCATCTGGGGAACAAGACAAGCATTCATGTTGCACAATACATAAAATTTACCTTTTTAAGTGCTTCAGCAAAACGCTTCTGATCCAAAACTAGGTCCTCAGGAACATCAGTGCCCCAAGTGGCCAACCATTTCTCTTCAACAGCAGAAGGTCTTTCTGTAGATGCATAATATCAGTGAACAACACAAAATAACAACATATATACAAGCATAAAGGGAAACAACAGACACATGCATAACCACAGCCTAACTATTCCTTAGCAGCCAAATTCAAGCTTCACAATATGCAGTGTAGACATTTCCAAAAGTTGGTGAGTTGACCTTCCATAGCATCTTTCCGTGCAATATTGGCTTTCATTAGATCAATTGCTGCTTCTGCAGCCTCAATTCCCGAAGAACCAGTACAATAGCTGTTCCGGATGGTCTGCCTGCAACACTTATATCCCCACTGGTGGTCTTTCCACCATGAACCCCAAACACTTGTGTGATTATTAATATAAACATCTTCCTCATACTTGCTTTTTGGAAGGGCTTTCTCCTGCAAAAGCGAAAAATGTATGAGCTCGTCCCCAACACAAATTCCGATAGTGTCACAAGCTTAACGCAATCACATGAAAAGCTCCTAAGAGTTAGACCAACCAAAATGACATGGATTGACTGATAGACCAAGTTTACATTACATGATCAAACCCTTAGAAATAAGATGAGCATGGTATATGCAAGGTTATTAATCAGATGAAGCTCATCATGTGAAAGCAGCAATAGAAGTAGAACAGGCAAGTTCACAGTGACTCCGCTGGAGCTCCACCTAGACGAGTTCAGGTCGGTAGTTCAACTTGAGCAGTTCAACAAGTAAAGTAAAGCTACATGAACTCGGCTTGCTTAACCTCAAGTAAGCATATGTGGTCATAGGTACTACATGTTCTTCACATTAGCCTACCACTGGGCATCTAATGCAACTTCTAGACTCCACATTTCCATTTCAAATCCCATGGCCACATGACAATTTTGAATTGAAAAATTAACTTTTTTATTTATTTTACAGCTCATAGCTCAATCCAACCTTAGTTTTTGACAGGCTGCATGGATAGACTTGACCTTGTTCAAGCCAAGTCGAAAGTATCATTGAACTAATTCAAGCCTGAGATCAAGCAATATGACTAATGAGCAGCCCCTGCTAGGCTCGAACTTGGCTTGTGTCTATTCCAGTAGTAGAGATGTATATAGACTACGCCAGGAATCATGTAGATCTGCTCCCACGTATTAAGCTTGAAACTTGCACGCATAAGTTTCTCATGTAACTCTTAACATCATATAGGAGCTATGTTCAAGCATGGGATTCACCACAAATATATAAACAACATCATTACTATCTATCTAGTTCAAATATAAGCCACAACATGGAGGTTATGCAGGTCCTGTTTCTCCAGGAAAACACAACATTTTACTGTTCATTTGAAATATAAAACCAAGTAACCAAATCCACATAAGCAGCAATATTTGTCAACATATGTCCAAACACAAAGAACTATAGACGAACAGTTTATTCAGCAGACAACATGTTCCCTTGTATGTTGATCATTACAGCCAAAATATAATCTTAAGGAGAGTGGAGAATTAATTAACTGACAACTGTCAAATATAAACTTGACTCATAAGCTATGTATGATGAGTTCATGTTTTTTGTGATAAAAAAAACCCAAATACTTTGCATATAAACTGACCAACAACGTAATATGCACACATACAACTGTTCTTATAGATGTGTACGTTAACACACAGAAGTCCATATTTTTTAATATTAAAAAAAAAACACAAGTAGGAAGATATGCAACTTCAATTTCCACCACGTTAACTAATAAATGCAAATTCTCATGATTCATTGACACATTTGTTATTTCCGATCACAGTATTTAACCAAATTAGAAGAATAACTTCTGAAACTATAAAACCTACCTGGCCCTTGATAATTCGGCCAGCATGATCATACTCAACCTCTCTCTCGCTCTGGCCTAGTAGTAGTTCCCTTGGAATTTCTTCTTCAGAAGCCGCATTTCCATATTTTCCCATTATGGATACCTTCGTTTGAGACTTCAGCTTCTCTTTTTTCTCTTTAAACTCTTTGTAGAGTAGTTCAGCCTGAGATGGGGCTGCCTGCATATGAATGTCTTGTCCCTTTTCAAAAGCTTCCCATGCATGGATGTTCAACTGCTTAAACTCCAATGCCTGCCCACTAGCACGATATTCATTATCCCCCTGGGTCATTGCCACACGTTAATAAGCATGTTCAGTGCATGAAAATTTTATGAACTATGTTTTGGAGATAAATGCTGTCACATACACAGAGTAAAAAAACTTACTCCATAGAACTTCTCATTCGGATCAGCATCTGGAAGAGGATCCTCTCTCATGGATCGAGTTTTTGGATCATAATGAGCAGAATTCACATCAAGGTTCAAAAGATATTTAGCAGTATCTTCTCGAATACGCAAATTCCTGAAGACAGTTAGCCATTTGAAAACCATTTAGAAACACATCAAAGATAAACACACGAGAGAAGTAACAACAAAAGTGCTCCACAGTACCTAACAGTTCCTGTGCTGCCGCCACCAGTTGTACGCACACGTTTCTCGACCTTTGCAAAATCCATCTGTTTACTCTCATCAACTTTTGCTTCATCAACCTTCAACTCATCTTCTTCATTCTCCTCCTCACTACTGTCACTGCCATCTTTCTTCACATAATTGTTCTTTTCTTCCAATTTTTTCATTTGTTGCTCTTTAAGATACTTCCTTCGAGCTTCATCTCTTGCTTCATACCGCTCAATAACAAGAGCATATGTAGAAGCATCGTAACCATTCCAACGGTCACGCTTCCCATCAAAATCAAGCTCAAATGTTTCTATTTTCTCATCCGGCGCAATGTGCTTATTGGTCCATTTTGCACCTACCCTCCGAGGCCTTTCCATGCATGATTTAGAAGTGTGAGTCATTGCTCCACAGCTGAATGTACAAGGTGAATAAAACAAATTAACATCTTGTTAGAAAAGGCCAGAAGGACACAAAAAGGCCTCTAATTTAAAGTTTAGACTTAAAATGAACCTATTATTGACATAACAAGTACTTACTTCTCACAAGCACCTTTTCTGTACTTATCAGCCTGGAATATTTTTGCACCTCTGTCATACCAATCCTTAGTGTAGTTTGGATCAGATTTCCACTTCCTCTGATGTTTCAAACTCTGTTTACCACAATATAACATGATCAGAAACATCATGTAAAGATATATATATTTTTTTTCAAAACATATCAGTACATGAATGTGCATAAATGATGATGGACAACTTACTGGTCTCTCAGCATTAAGATACCAAGGTGCAGATGACATATATTGTGGAATATGGGGGTTGATCTCTTTTCCATCTTCATCAAGCTCTGCCGGAGCCAGCCCAGCCTTTCGAGCCTCTTCCAATTCAAGCTGTTTACGGTGGTCCTCGCGGGACTTAAAGGCCACTGCAGATATAAATGAAATATTAATCAATTTGAACTTATTGTCTCATATTAATCAAATCCATGTTGATCAACGCACTTACAAGCCATTTGCATATTAATAACAAAAGAAAACAGATTGAGCTTCCGTGCCTACGCTTCCATGGAATGGAGACTAAATTAGAAAAATCCAGAAGGTTCCGAAGAGACCCCACAACTAAGCATGTAACGTAACCACTCGAAATAGAAACAATCTATAGAGAAAGAGACGTCTTCAACAAAAAAGCTAGTTGGAATGGACGAAGGATTTCGGATACAGGTACACCATAGTGCAATATTTATCATTTTTTTCATTTTGAATTAAAGCTCCGTCCAAAAGACAAAGCCTAATCATTAATGAAAATCCTGTTCTACACAGTACAAACAGGAGTCCGGAGGAACCCATGCACCTAACACACGGATAAAGATAAAACCATGGCACAATATCTCTATCATGTTAACGCTACATAATCCGTCAAACCCTGTTCAAAACTACGCTAGAGAGTTTTTCGACTCCTCCCATGGGCCACCGAAACCGCGGCGAACACACGCGCGCGCGCGCACACACACACAGCAAACAGGAAATAGTAAGTCCTGATTCATTCGAATTTTTCCACACCTCTCCAGAGAACGAACAATTGGCGGCAACTAAGAGCGTGAGCTGCGTGACGCGAAACGTTACCTGATGAAGTCGCCATTCCTGCGGCGAATCGGAGACCAAGGCGGAAGAAGAAAGACTGTCGATTGATAATCCCTCAGAGGGTCAGAGACGATCACCGAACCCAAGACTGGCTTAACTGAAACCACTGTGTCAGCGGAGAATCAGAACCACTCTGCGAATTTCAGAAGACCGCGGGGAAACGAAAGTACGTGACCATCTCTCTCTCTATATGTATATATGTCGTCAGTTGCCGCCATTTGAGCTATGCTTTGAGTTAAGATCCTGGATTTGAGAGAGAAAAGCCCCAACAATCCGAACTGTCTGGCTGGACGTGGCAACTGGCAATTGGCATCGTAGGAGTCAAAGGATAGGATCATGGTTGCTGAGAAAAACCGTGGTCCGGAAAATGTCACTCGAACTAGGACGCTACGCCGACCTCTTATTGGATTTGTACTCGGGTTCATATTTAAAATCCGATACAACTCAGATTTGGATATGTATCTTATCCAATGTTGGGTACTGAACATAATTTCAGTTTGAAATAAATGTTAAGAACAACAAGTTTGAAGTCTATGTTATTTTTTTTACACCTATATATATATATATATATATATATATATATATATATATATATATATATATATATATATATATATATAATATAATATATAAGTGTCCCTGATATAAGACTATCGACCGCCCAATTAGTTGTTATTTTGCGGTTGAATTATTTATTGGAAATCAGGTGAGCAACGATGAATGAAAGTGGGGTTTTAGAGTTAAAAGTAAATGCTAATCGAACTTTTACCGGTTTAATTCCTAAATGTTGTTTTTATCTGCTAATTCATATTCCAAAAATATAGGAAAATGACCATCAATATTGGCCAATTGATAAAAAGTATCGCCAAATTGTCGGAAAAAAAAAAGTTTGTTCTTTACGATATTCCGAAACTTATTAGATTGTTTATAAATAAAAAATTCTAGTTGACTTGAGGGAGAAAGCAAAGATAGGAAGTTGTAACCGCTTGTGCAGCGTGGAATTTACCTGGATTTGGCTTCTCCCGATAATTTTGGGCACGGTAAAAAAATTTTGACCGCCCCTAGATTTTTGGCGGTTAAAAGCTGTTGGTGCCCCCTTCTTAGTATCTTATTCTTATTGAGTCAAAACTGATCCTTCCCTTTGGCTGACGTTGAGAGAGAGAGAGGGAGCTTCTTTTCCTTTTGCCTTACATCGATCGACTCTGGTTTTCGCCTTGTTTTCTATTTTTCTTTATAGTGCTGGATTTGGGTTATGGGTGGCTTATAATAAATTTCTGGAAGGAAGCCAATTCTTGCCTTTCTTTCGCTCTTTGATCGACGAGTTTTGGATGGCCGCCGGTGGTCTTCTTCTCACCTACCGATCGCCGAAGATTATGGTTCCTTGCTTCTTCTTCTTCTTCTACGCGCAGTGTTTCAGGTCTCGTTTTCTGAACAAGCAGAGGGATTACATTTAGGATTAAGGCTGAAAGTGGGAGAGGAGACGAGGAAGGAAGATATGGCGAGAGGTGAAATCTCTATCTCCCTCTGTCTCTATACATATATATCGCTTGTGCAAATTTTGATGAAAATTTTGTAGAAGAATAGGCACTTCTGAATTCCTTGTCTCGGTAATTGGTTCGGATTTGATCATTTTTTTGGGTTGTAATTGATGGTAGGAAAATTTTCCTTTTCTGTTTGTTTTAATCAATTTTTTTTCTTTTTCGCCTGAACATTCGGAGGCCAATCAAATGAACCTATGTTTCTTCGATTTCATTTTACGTAGTTGAGTCGCTTGTTTCTTTCTGTGTTCGATTGTAATAATTGCAGGATTTTTTTTTTTTTTTTTGGTTTAAGCTGATGGGGGAATTTATCTTCTTCTTAAATTGGGTCAAAAAGTACCGCGTTTATGTTTCCCACCTTAATGCGCGGGCCTCCTCTTGTGGTTTCTCGGCTGGTGACAGGAAATTTCTTGTCTTTTCTTCCGTGTTTATGTTTTTCTTAATTTTCTTTGATAAAGTAACTACAGAAATAAGTGGTCTATTTTTTCTCTATGGTCTGGCAGATACACTCCTTTTTTCTCTTTCCGATGAACCGAGCATATGGGAACTTTTCTCAACCGATGGGAAGAAATTCCTTCTTTTCTTTTGTGTGTGGTGTTTTCTTCTTTCCTTATTACATTACTCGCAGATGACGACATTCTTCTTTGCTCCGTCCAATTTGTTAAAGTTTTTTCTATTTTTTGTATGTTGACTATATTGGCTCAGGAGCTCCAGATTTTCCTCAGGTGATGAACGGACGTTTTTTTCCATAAATTTTTTTCATTAAATTTCTGGAGCTAAAATGACTGCGAAAGTCCGTTCTGCGTTCAAGGTTCTGCTATTTTCTTTTTCTTTTCTTTTTTCTTTTTCAAGTCCCTCTTTTCGTGAATAATTTTTTAAGTTCGCTCTCAGTGTGTCTGTATTTGGGCGTGTGAATATGTCCATGTCATGCTTGAATCCCCTTCCTGACGGGTTGTTCCGTGCTATTTTAACAGGGAAAAGCCAGCGGAAGGCTGCCGCATTCCCTGCGAGCGATGAGGAGATCCTCAGTACTGTTTCAACAATCGACTCATCTGAGCTGTCGTTGGCACTGGAAGTCGATGAGGTTTGCAGTGAGATGGCTGACCTTGATAACTACTTGGATGCTCTCTATGAGAAGAGGTTAACAGTTGCCTTTTGTTTTTAGTTTTCTTGAGTGCCTTCATCTATTATCCTGAACAATCAAGAATTTGTAGTTTCTGGCGTGCCAACCTTCTTCTGGCTCTCGTTGCAAATCGCAAAAGATTCATCATACAAATAGGAGCTCTTTCTAATTTACCAGTGGTCATTAAGTATGTAAAAGATGGAAAAACATTCAATGGCTTTGTGATGAATAAGGGTGGTTTAGTTTTTCCTTCACCACTTTTTTGTTTTTTGTTTTTTAGATTGTCCATGAATGTTATTTATCTTGGCATGACGATGTATCAAAAACCTGCTGCTTTCCATTATTGCAATACTGGTTGCTGGATGACAAACAGTGATGATGTTGTCAGTTTGCCTGGAGCTGGATTGAAGCATGACATTTAAGCTTGTAGATATTATATCTTTTATCATAATTTTCTTGACTGTGCAGTTTAACGGCTGCTGATAATTGATGCGATTGCTTTTATTTGATTTCCAAGAAATGAATCCATGCTTCTAGGTTGTCAGTCAGGGAAGCTGGCCTCAATGGCCTGTGTAAGACATTAGCAACTGGAGTGCATAATGACTTTGCAACAAACAAGTAAGGTTCCAGATAAAATGAGAGAAATTACGCTTAGCTATTCTTTTACCATAGTTGATCCATTTACTGTGCATTTCTTATTCAGGGGTGAGACTTTGCTTCATCAGTGCGTCTCTATCCTCAAACGCGGATCGGCTTCTGAGACTGGCTTGGCTGCACGTGTGTTGGGTAAGAATAGTTTGTTTTGTTTTGTTTTGTCCTGAGAAAATATTTTGGATCTTTTTAATAGCCAACGTGTTCTGCAGGGTTACTTGTTATTACAGCAGGAGAGGGTAAAGTAGCTTCCATGGTTTACAGTGAATCAAGTGCACATTTATCCCGTATTGCTAAGCAATCCTCAAACGTTACTAGCCGTGTCTGGGTATGCTTATTAGGTCCTTTGCTCATTTAATCTCTTTTATTTGTGTTGATGGCTTTTAGAAGTTTTTCATGCCAAAATTTCTCTCTTTTGGACTGGATGAAACATAAATCCTTTTCGCCACCCCATGTATGTCCTAAAGGAAAGGTCCACCGACATGACACAGCTTAAGCAGTGTTCATCTTTGGCTGCTTTTTATATTACTTAGATTAGGCTTATGCCTTAGGCCTAAGTTTGCAACCCCGCTTTGTACCATTTCTAGGCTAGGTAAATCTTCCTTCTTTTTCTTAAGGTGGAATTCTATTTTTAAATTTTATTACTTTGTAATTATGGTGGTCATTTTCCAGGCACTGAAGTCTCTATCTATTATGACCTTTATTGTGGGAGGTGATGAAGATACAGATAGCACGCTAACCGTGCTCTGGCAAGTTGGTTCATATGATAAAATTTCACATGCTCACGAGGTGAACAATGGCTGCATCCTGGCTATTTAACTGTTTAACACTAGGAAAGTTGAATATGTGCTGCCTCTTTCACGCCAGCATTCACAAAAAGAGGAATTTGGTGAGGTTTTGCATTGCTTTTTTTCAGGCTTCGGGAATTACTGAGCCTAACTATGAGGTCAGGGCGGCTGCACTAACGTCATGGGCATTTCTTTTGACAACAGCCACTGCAGATCAGATTGATTTGTTTTGCCTGGAAGGGTAAACATTTTATCTTTTTCGGTATGGTTGCCCTTTCAGCTGTATATGCTGTCGCCTGTTGTGGCTGTTGATTAATGACATTATCTGTAAATGTAGATTCCCTGCTCTACTCCATCTGTTAGAGATGGAAGACCGATCAGTAAGGCTTGCTGCTGGAGAAGGGGTTGTTGCCATTGTTGATAGGGCAAACAGAAATGCATCTTACCCTGATCATAATAGTGTGAACATGTTTACTGGATATGAAGATGTGATAAATCAGATGAAGTCTCTCTCGATTGAAGCTGGTGGAAGGGGCACATCGAAGAAGGAACTGGGTAACCAGCGGAGTTTTTTCTATGATACCTTGGCTTATGTTCAGGTTGGTTGGCTTGTTTCTTTGTTTCAGTTGTTATGTGAGTCCATTCCTGTATAAGCTGTTTGTCTATTTGATTGGTCTATTCATTTTATGCCAGTTGGACCCTCCCTTTCATGTTTCTGTACTGTGCTTGACCTCCCAATCTTCCGGAGAACTTGACCTCCCAATCTTGCTAAAAGTGGCACCCTCTATCTATATGTAAAGACCATGAAATTAAAGAACTGACCAGAAGGATAGTATTCTGCAAATGCTTTTGTTGGTAGCTACAATTCAAAAGCCAATTTGTCAATCCTGTTGCTTCTAAGGACAAGTGTAATATATTTTTGTTCCTGATGTCAATCGCTGAAACGAGTTCTTGAATAGGCCCGTAAGATTTTAAATTGGTGCCAACTTCCCATTTTTTGTTGAACGCACATAATCTTCTTTCGCAATTATTTTCGTGTATATTATATTCTATATTTCTTCATGTCGTCGACAGACTCCATACCTTTTTGTGTGGGCAAGAACAATCTGATACAGTGATACTCATGCCTGCTTTAGTGTGATATCCGTTAGGCCACTTGTTGCGTCATATCAGTATACATAATCTCTAGATTTTACACTCGACTTTATCGCATACGATGCTCGTACAGGATGGCATAGCACCAGATGTGATTGTCAAGTTGAGCAACTGTGACTGTTTGAAGGTCAACTCCTGGACGCGGACAATACAGGTATAAACTATGCTACAACCCGATATTTATGGCAATCTTGGTATTGATTGTGATTCTATACTGTCAAACCTGGACTGCAGATAAACATGTTTAGAGGCTTTCTTGGTGGTGGTCTCCAGACGCATTTGCTGGCAAGTCACCATCCCTGTCTTTTGTATGTTTCTTTTACAGTTTTTGTTGCATATTACGAAAGTAACGGATGCGAAACTTGATTTTCAGGGCAACCCGTTCTTGTACGATGTTTTTGACTTCAAGCCAAAGCAGAGTAAGAAACAAGTATTATCAACCAAGGAGAAGGTAAATTACTTGATGCCAAGTACTCTTTAAAATTAAATGTTCTAACCACGTACGAGTTGCAATCTGCAGAGAATGTACTTGTCTCCAAATTCTGTTGCAAATAAGGCACGAACGCAAGAGCTGAACAAACGAAGAGCAAATGCACGGGTCTGTCTCTCTCTCCCTCTCTCCCTCGCACACACGCATACAAAGTGCATTTATGCGCATTCAAGATTCGCTGTTCTAAAGGGAAATGCATTTTGATTCTTCTGTAACAGGTTGGCAATTACGGGCACTTCAGCGTCGGCATGGGCGATGATTAGGTGCACCTTGGTGCTGTATTGGTGTCGAACTGTGAACCTTAACTTCCCTGTACTACAAAATTTATTTTAGAGGTCCATTCTTGATGCCCGACTGGCCGCTGCCTGCATAAATTCCAGATGCCTGTAAACTGTAAAGTTGAGAGTGTTTTTCACCTATGTTATTATTACATTGATAAGAACAGAGGATTAAACATCATTTTGGATCCTTATTTGCATAGACTGCGTCATGCTTTTTTGTTCCATGTCGATGGGATTATTCCACATTTGCAACCACAGCCACACTTTTAATGACATGCAGCCTCATCCATGGATGCCCAACAAGGATGTGGTATAAGGATTAGATATATAACTTCTTTGGTAGCAAAAAATAATCCAACACCAAAATAACACCTGAATGCTGAAATGTTAAAGACTTATAACTATAGAATTCACATGTAACCTTCTAAGTTTTTGGGGGAGCGCGTAGGCTTAGAGAAACTAGTGAGCTAACCAGGCAAGACGTTCTGGCATGGTTCACTTTAGGTCTTTATCACGATTGGGATTATTTGAGTTTTGAGATTAGCGTTCATATTCTATGGAAGGCTGCTCCGTTTTTTCCTTAATAATTAGATATTCATTTATGGATGATAACTTTGGGGTCAGGAAGGGAATATCAATCCTCAGACCCATGATGGAGGAGGAAGACAACTAAAGAGAAAGCAGGAAAAACACAGACTGTCAAATCTAAAGGGAACTCGAAAATTAAAGATCTAATTCAGCGTGCAATTACGAAAACCTAGCCCGACATGAAAGACGCCCTAAAGTTGGTAGCTTACCGAGGTGAACCACAGGTTGCTCCGGAACACAGATGAATACGACAGAAAATTACAATATTTTTCGATTGTTAGCTATCTACGTGAGAAGATAACAAATTCGCATCTCTTGCAAAATTCATGAAGATAGCACATCAGAACATGGGCAGCCAACACCAAGTCAATTTGCAAAAGAGATTCTCTCGCTCTACGAGACTTCTGCTCAAGGGACGGAACGATTGTGCTTTCTGTATTCCTACTTGCTAAGAATGGCTTCTCCAGATACTTAGTCCACTAATTCTCCATTTGTAAGCACCGTCACTACAGGCCTTATCCCTTAAGGATTTGACAGGAGCGAGTTTTCTAAAAGCATAAACAAATTCAGTGATCCTCCACTAATCTAACATGATTTTCCAACTATTCCAGCTCCATGTAAAACCTATTAGTTCAAGTCCTTCCTGATACTAAACACCGTGGTGCCATCACCAGATACGTTCTTCAGACTCGGAAGAACCTCTAACCCTGCCAAGAATTAAGAAACTCCGGCACCAGATGCAAAAATGGCTTCAAATCCAGAATTCCAGCAGAGCATTCAAATAACCAGAAAAGAATATCCAGAAAACAGATTCTTTTCATAGAAAAAGCAAGATTTTCATAAAATTTTCATTCAAAAACGAACATAAATACGATTCGGTGTAGTACTCATTAACAACATCGGTTTCCTACACTGAAGAAACCCAGAATATCGGAAACCCCAGAAGAAGACACCCAACCGTTCAGAAGACTACACGGAATTGCGGAGCGTTGGATCCCGCGGAAGGCAAAATCTCCCATCGGCACGGCTCGAGGTCGTCCGAAACGGGGCAGTACCCGGCGAGAGTAATCTTATCGCCAGATGCGGCCACGGAGCCAAACTCAAAGACGGTGACGGCGTCTGGCCTCCGCACTTCCAGCGCGCCGTTCATCCCAGGGACTTCCTCACCTCCGGCCGAGAGAGTATCCGGCTTGTCGTTCTTCCGGCCGTCCTTGGCTTCCGGCCTGTCGGCCTTCTTTCTAGAGAACCACCCCATCGTCGGCCGCGTCCTGGAATTAGAGCCTTCGTCGATCTTTGGGGCCTAGGGTTTTCGTTGGCGAGAGAAGAGTGAGAAAGGCGGTACCATTTCGTGGATCTGGGTCTAGATCAGGTTTATCAGTGTTCACCATTGCATCCGACTCCCGCCAAAAGTGTTCTTTTGTCAATCTTATTTTATAAAATCATAATTTTAAAGGAAAAAAAGGTTGATGTGATCGGGTTGATTTTGTGGTGCAAAATCGATTGAAGAATTTGAACTTAGAATTTTACGATGGATGCTAATATGGGCGGATCGGATAACAAGGTTGCGGCAATTTTCAGTTTTAAAATATATTTTGAAGATGAATGGAAAATAGTTAGTCGGATTGATATATCAATAAAAGTCTTGTCATTGATTTGATTTATGTGGGTAGGTAAAACTTTAAACTAGTCGACATCCATTAAGATTTAGTTACGCCCATGTTCAGTTCTGCATTTCAAGAAAATAAAATGCAGAGCTTACAGATTCTAGTGATTGAAATTGGAACTAATCAATCGCAGAGAAGTGGAGCCCTGTGAACATAAGAACGGCCAGCGATCTTTGAGAAGAAAAAAAACATAAGGTGGAGTTCAATCGAGAATTGCCCGCATCTAGCTACCATGAGAGCAAATTTTCAAGAACGATAATGCATTATTGACACTAAAAGAGATTGTCTTCTTCCCTGAAAATAGAAGATCTTGACACTTGCAGACCTTCATGTTACAGTAACTAATAGCTGCGTTTCTTCCAAGATTTTCAGACTTTCTACCAATCAAAAGGTCTCATGACCTACAGACTTCCACATACTTGTAGCTCTGTGGCAAGCCCAAAAACACCGATAGTGTCAACTGCATTCGAAATAGTTGTGTATCAGAACGAGGATGCACTTGGAACGATCTTTAGCCCAAGGAGACGTCTGGTTCAGGAGAGTTGCCAACATCTTCTGGCTTTTCAATGTGAACCTCCTCAAATTCAGTGTTGTCTGTGGAAGGGCGAGTGAACAGCGGAGGAACAAAACAAATAAAAAAAGAATGTTAACGAATCAAAATAAAAACCAAAAGAGGTCGTCATGGGAAAAAAAAAATTGAATCCTGAAACAGTACAATTTTGGACAAGGAGAAGAGAAATCAGGGAAAATACCACTGTTAATTATGTATTACCTATAAGCAAATTATGTGTTCATATGCATAGAGTAATCAGATCAATGGTCATTTAGATCCCTTACTAAGCAAGAGTGAACAACGTGAGAATGGTAACTAGACAAGATCCACACGTTCTTTGTTGAATTCCTTTTTTTTTCTTTGACTGCCCGTGACTTGTATCAAGGAGAACATATGCGTGAAAAATGAAATTGAAAAAAGATGTCTTGAAACAACCTTTTGAAATCATGTAGATTCTGTTACAAATATCCCCAAGATTTTATATCATCAGTTCATCACAATATATTCATCATTATTTCAAAATGCTAATATCTTGCCGTTACATCACTATGTTCAGAACAGTTGGCGATGCCAAATTCGCATATAACATGACAAAAATATGAGATTTAAATAATATCGTAAGATTAAATATCTACATGAAAAAAATGTTTGAATTCATGAACTACTCCTCTTTTGTTTCTCTCAGATTCCGAGGAGATTTACCAATTTAGAATTTCTGAAAATTTTGTATTCTTTGCCCAAGATACTTTTGAAATTGCTAAAAAGGTTCAGAGTTTTCAAATGTCATAAATACTTCACCTGTATTGGTGAAATATAATTTACACATTATCAACTGACTTTCTAAAAATTATCCTCAGAACTTCTCCGAGAAAAAAAGTGCATGTCATGGCTATTTCACATGAATAAAATCTTCAAAACAATGAAATTGTTGAAAACATCCTAATGAACTTGAACTGAAAAAGGATAAATGGCAAAAAAAAAGTGCAAGAAAAAGATCCTAACAACGGCCATCACAAATACCAATGCTGAAAGTACCAACAAAGATACGAAATCCATAATTGGTCTTGGGAAGGAGAGAAGAAGGAAAGAAGGAGGAGAAAGTCGAGACCCGGGATGTGGGGTGTACACAGATGTTAACAGTTTGGTTTTG
Source organism: Nymphaea thermarum (assembly GCA_011799765.1). Lineage (NCBI taxonomy): Eukaryota > Viridiplantae > Streptophyta > Magnoliopsida > Nymphaeales > Nymphaeaceae > Nymphaea > Nymphaea thermarum. The sequence continues at coordinate 36,983 of JAANDH010000934.1, forward strand.
GTTTGGACGTGGGTAATGCTACATGTGGTTGATACGATTTATACCAACTCAAACAGGAATACAGACTCAATTTAAGTCCAACATTAAAGTTGAAACCAACTCAAAATTCGATTAAAGCGAATCAGATTAAAATCCACCAAAGAAACAGAACTCTTCCTATAATACTTCACAACAGATTGGTGGCTGCGAGGTGGTAAGATTAGGACATTGCAGTCTCGTGAGGTGGAGTATCCCAGCGTTGGTATTACCTCTCCCTAAACATCATAAAAGTGAAATTTACATTTTTTTTGTAGGATATCATGAGAAACTTATCGTATTTTAGATAAAAAAACCCAATTCAACTGAGACTGTTATTTTTTACTGGCCTGACAAATTGGCTTGACCAGATCTCCAATTCAAAGCTCAACCATTGACATCCTTAGGGTATAGATTCATACTTATGGCTCATGCACATGTGAATCCATCCATGTGTAATTGTGTATATTTGTGCCTGTGCATGCATTCAGAAGAACAGAATTCCTGAAAAGATAAAGTGATTATAAAGCAATTACCTTTCCGCAGAGTTAAGGCTACAATCGCATCATTTTCAACCTGCACGTGGAAACAGAAAACTATCAGAACCCAATGGATGACAAATGCATCAGTTATTTATAATTCAGTATATTTATTATTTTTTACTATAAATTTGCAATCGTCTATAAACTACAAAGTGCAAATGAATCCAAATTATATGCTTGAAATCAGTTGATCAACACAGTTTAATAAAAAAAATCTCACCTTTTCCAGAATGAGGTTCAACATACTTTCATTTATTAGGAGAAATTTGACACTGAAAGGCTTGCAAGTGACAGGACACAGTCGAGTAACAGGTTGCATTGAATTTAGCATTAAAACCAAGTGCTGGTTGCCAAAAATGTGGAATACAGGCCCTAATACATGTGCAAACGCATACACAGCTGTGGTGTCCATGCACATGTTGGAGGACTCACTTGTATGAAAGGCTCAACAAAAGACAGCATGTAGTTATAAGACAGACAAAAAACAAAATAAACACATGCTGTTATGTTTCAATATCGAAAAGTAACAATGGATAGTGTAAATAGGAGTCCTAAAAAGTTTCCATGTATTACACATAAGTACAGGCACTAACACATCATTGTGGATCGCCATCATATTCATGAACTGTGAGCCATAATTTATTTCCCTAGTTTGAGGTTTAATCTACTGAAATGATGAAACCAACTAATAAAATCATCCTAAACACAATTTGCTGTTAGTTCAAACAATTAGTGCCCGCTCCATACAAACAAGAGGCCATACCAGCCTACAATGACAGGGTTCAGAACCAAAATAGCTCTCATCCTTCACAGTCAACTGTTATGAGTGCATTATCAAGAATATAAAAGTTCAGAATCACATCAATTAAGCATCTGATATAGAAAAAATGTATCTCAGCAGTACCTGGAAGACAACAATCCTGATAACACACTAAAAGAAAAGACATCATTGGATGTTATCCAACACATGAAACACTTGAAATAAATACTGGTTTAGCTTTTAATAGTACCTTCTGCTCAGCCAATGTTTTGTTATCATCCAGTGTTTCCCCGGTCGCAAGGAGAATTAACCGCTGATTACTAGTCACATGGTCAATTAAAGAATGCAGCTTTTGCTTCACATCTAGAATTGTCTCAGTTGGGTCGCATTGCAGAAAGTAAGTTGTCTTATGACGTTTCACACGAATATACATTGCCTGCACAAGAATAGCATTCCACTGGTACTCAATCAAAGAAGTAACTAGAAACTCAAAGATAGCTATTAGAGTAGCAAAATTTCTCAACTGAAATCGTGAAGTTGATAAACTAAGAATAAAAAGAAGCAAAGTCCAATCCAAAGCAGACATCTGGCATTATCATAATTTTTCTCAATAACTACCTTGCCAAAGACAATTAAACCACCTAAACTCAGAGAATTTTTTAGTTTTTTGGCAGGCATCTAAGCCAAATCTGTTACGAAGACATCTTAAAATGGCCTATTTCATGTGAACAGTCTATTCTCATTAACTATCACTTCTTCTATGTCAATTCATAGTGAATACGGAGAAAAGATAAACTACAAAAAAGGAGAACAACCAAATAAAGAGGAAAACATGGAAATCACCATATTGTGAGCTGCTTATAAAGATGAGGAGCAAATAAAAAGCTGTCCTCCTAGTTTTCAAGAAATTAGCTCAAGAGCTCTCTCAAGCAAGCTGACAGTTGAAGCCTCCAACCTAAAGGAAAACAAAAGGAACAAAATAGACAACGTAAAATTCTCATGAGGAAATGAGAACAAAGAAAATCGAGGAACTGGAAAATGCTTCCTTAGCTACATGCTGCCTGATGAAGCCAAACAAATAAAGCGTATAACGAGCCACAGTTTCCAGTTTTCCGACACCATTGCATCGCATAGTAAGGTTAATGCTTTATTGTTAGAAGAAAAATCGAACATTGTGGATGAAACCCAGAGGAACAGATATCCGTAAAGAGAGCCCAAAAATATGCCAGAAGAGATTACCCACAAACTAAAATTGCATCCTACGAACACAGATGAGTAAAACAAAAAAAACTCCAACTAGCTGCCCAGGAATACATCAAAGCATCCAATAAATCGTGGGAATAACCAGAATTCAGAAAGAAAAAGACTGAAAGGGCGGTGCAAATAACAAAAGGGGAAAAGGATTACACAATTAAAACCAACCCAGTTCACAACCAACTGCCATCTGAAATTCCCCAAAATCGATTCCAGTGGAAAGCACGTAGCAGATTCAGCCAAAAGAAAACAGAATAAAAAGCCGACCCCTTTACTGCATGCTATCGATCCCGTGCATGTGAAACTCGGAAACCAATATCTTACAGAAAATGACTGCCTTACAAGGAATCCATACTGGGAACAGAGACCCTTGAAAGCGAAATTCTATTCATTCGGTACAAGTTAGTGCCGCATTTAAAATGCTTACAGAAACCCACGTCAAATAACAAAAAACAAGAATACAAAAACTGATTTTAGGGGATGGAACATACACCAACTGCTCTCTTTCTGCCGGTTTCAGTGCTTCTTCGTCTACCCAATGGCAGGGGAAAGAGAGAGAGAGAGAGAGAGAGAGAGAGAGGAAAGTTGGGGTTTTTTTAACAGAACCCACACACATACACAGAGGAAATGGGTTAAACATGAAGGCCTGAACTGCGTCGGACACACGACAGGTTGACCATAGCTCGCATACTTTGCGGGCTTCGCTAGTCGGACACGGTAATTTTTGAAAGACGTTGTGCGTTGATTTAAGAACCAGAAGATAAAAAGCATGCCAATTCAATTTTTAATAAGATGAGAAATAGTAAACGCTAGTTTTCCAATATTATCTTCCGTCGCTAAATTTCATTATCGTAGTTTTAGCTGACATTTTTCTGTTTGCCATGTTAAGAAATAATTACTTCAAGTCTTTATTTTGACATTTTTTTTAGGAAATACCTTTTGAATCTTTTTTGCAAATTGGAGGAAAAAAGTAGCCAAAAAGCTTCTCTTTATATAAAAGCCGAAAGGGAAGCAGAAGCCCTCAAAATGAAGTGAATCATTAAATGTTAGTTTTCCATTATCTTTGATCGCTAAATTTCATGTGAAATACTTTTAGCTGACATTTTCCTGTTTCTCACGTAAAGAAAAAATTACTTTGCCTTTACTGTGACATTTCTTATAGAACTATAGATTTTTGAAGTTTTTTTTTTAATTGTAAGCAAAAAGTAGCAAAAACAATTTCCTTTAAAAGCAAAAAAAAAACTACTTGGATAAATGCACAGTAAAATTAAAAGAAAACAATATTACCAGTCATTAGATAACGCATGAAATTAAATGGAACTGCTTGATCGAACGGTGGAATGGAAATTGTTAATAATAGAAGCAATATAAACGCTTTGACATGGTAGTCGATCACGTAAATTTAATGGTTTGTAAATAAAAACATTTCACTTCAAGGGACATACCTTAGCTTGTTGAACCATGCAGATCACAAATTTGATTTTCATGAACCTTATATTTTTTATGTATTAAATGGTAAGTGCAGTACTTAAGTTAAAGGATGCGTTGTTGGCATCAAGGACAACATTTTATTTGTTTTGGAAATTTAAGAACACGTGCCCAACTTAGACATATTTTTGGTGAACACCACTTTACTATTGCACAATGAGGTTTAAATGCGTGATATTCAGACTTAATTAGTTAATTGTCAAACACATACTTGTTAAAATGACTATATATGATCCTGGTAGGACTGTCCTTAAGGCGCTGCGAACGGCCTCCTTGCCCTCAGATCGCGGCATGGCATCAATGAAATTCATCGATATGGCGGGCTCCTAGGCTGGCCCGTATCAGATCCCTTGGTTCTGAACTACATGGTACATTCATCAAAATAACTTTGAGCATAGTTGTCAAGTAAATGAGCCTTGAATAAATGACCTAGGAGGGGCATGTGGGCAACTTCTCATGGATACAAATTGCTAGTTGACATATCAATAGCTTAAATTATTTATTTATTTATCTATTTGTGGCCTTTAAAAGTAAGCCTGGGCATCGGGCCCGGGTCGGCCCGATGGAGTTCGATTCGGTCCGAGTAAAATTTTTATTTAACAATAATATATTTTTATTTTAACTGAGCCGAGCCCAAGGTCGGGTTTCTAGCATTGAGCTGGCTGGGCCGGCCTGATGCCCAGGTTTAGTTAAAGTATAAAATTTAGATTATCATTACCGCTGAACCACAAAGTTTTGGTTTCACGAGAGCGTTGTGCATCTGCCGTTGGAATTAATGTCTAAAGGCCAAGTATGAACGATCATCGAAATTTCAAATAGAAGTCAGAACAAGGATTTATACTTTATGTCTTCACTTTCTCGAGTAGCTGGACTATATATATATATATATATATATATATATATATATATATATATATATATATATTGGAGACACTTGTGCATTCGAGTTTTTACTTCTATTTTATCAATGTTTACGAGTCGATATGAGTATGAACGAAAAAATGGGAGTTGTTAATCCATTTCCTGTTAACAACAGTGACGATCATGGAAGGATCTATTAACTATATGAACATGTAATTCTCTGATCATATTGGAAATCCTGGTATTATTTCTAGGCATGCAGATGGACATATCATCTTCTTTCAGTCCTCCATGGACCTTTCTTTCTAGCTTCTGATCTGCAATTAAGAAGCTCTATATGGCAATGTGCAAGTGCTCCATCTCACTACTCAAAGTCCTCAAAAAGATACAATTCCATTATATAAAAGCACACGGACTTCTACAAGCTCAACAACAGGGATGTTACAGAACAGAATCCATGGAGCTTAGCCCAGCTTTGCCAGAACATCATTAAGAGCGGAGACGGTCTGAGCGTAGTACTTATCTGCTTCCTGCGAGCTCTTTATCTTGGCTGCATGATCCAGCTGACGAAAAGAAGAAGTGAACATCAGAAATTCAGAGTTCCAATATCAAAGGCAGATTTCATTGAAATTCCCATCTATGAATCGGTTAATCTGCTAACAAAGTTCAAATTTGCCACTGATACAACTTGGCCGGGACGAAACTGGATCCCTGAGCCAAGAACTCACAATGTGATTGTTGATCCCAGAAATTGATTTATTGTTACAAAAAACGTGTATGGGTATCATACGGTGAGGAAAAAGACAGGTATTCTACGGTAAAATTGTATATCTCGAAAACAAAACGGGAAAATCTCGGCAAAATTTAAAAAAATTAAAACATTTAATAAATCCTCAAATTTTTAAAAAATAAAAAATCATAAAAAAATATGGAAAAAATGCAAAAAAGGGTATAATCCGTGTTTTTTTTATTTTCTGACGTCTTTTTTAAAAGATGGGAATAAAACAGGTATTATAGGGCTGACTGTGCTTTGTCGTATTATACACGTATTTTTTTCAATAGGATGAGTATTTTGTGACGTCCAGTAAACACTTCATTATGAAAGTTTATGTTGCATGAGTGTTCGTTTTCATTTTCTTTTTTCTTTTTTTAAGGGAGAGTGGTTCATTCCACAACTTTAAAAGAAACCACAGCCTTCACACCTAAGGCTTAAGAGAGTTTGTTTGGGAACCTATTACTATCCAGAGGAAGAACACACTAGGATGTGATAGCCTCCTCAAGACTTGAACTCAACTCCCTTAAGAGGTGAACCACCTTGCCGCCTAGTATGGTCATAAATGACAACTAGACAAGCTTGTGGAAGAAAAAGAACTTACACCATCAAGTGTGGAGAATAGCTTTTCGGTGAGTTCTATCAGAGGCTTCTTCTCGCCCTTCGGCTTCGCGTTGATAACAGTGTTGAGATCAAAGCGGAGGTACGACGCCCTGAGGCGGAGATCGTTCTTCACATAAGGCCAGGCCTTCTTGTCAATGAAGCTCTTGACACCAACAATCTCCTTGGCGGAGTCCTTAGCCCTCAGGGCAGCTTCCGCTGGGGGGAGTGGCTGCAGAAAGAAGCGATCCTTCAAGGGCAATAGCAGGTCCCTTGGAACATCAGAGTTCTTAGTTCCAGCTGCATGTTTGGCAAATTATGGAAGCGACTTATATACATAGTTGGCTCAAGAAAAGCTGAATGATCCAAAAAATGGTGCACCCACTTGATTGGCCTAAGAAAAATTTCTGTTTTACTTTAATTCTGCTTGCATTGACCAAGATGTGTGCATTTATGTATGAGAAGCTTTCTCAAAATTCAAAGACTTGTTTGCTGGGAAGCAAAGATATGCCAGCAACATAATTCAAATGCTCATTCAGAAACAACTATGGAAGTGGCAATTTGAAGTAGATCTAGAACTCTAAGAATTATTTAAGTAAAATTTTGGAAAACTTACGCAATCCGCCGGAGGGCGGCGGCGGTGGGCCGACTCTAATACTTTTTGCCTCCGCCAAGACTGACTTGACGATGGAGCCGGCGGTGACACCAGCAGCTAGGAGGCCGAGGAGAGCTCGGCGGCCGCTCTGAGATGCGGCTTCCGGCTCCACTGGAACCTGCTGAGCTCTAATTGGACTAAAAGCCACCCGGCTTACGGCAACTCGGCTGCTGCCACCGGCTACATTCAGCTGGCTCGAGCCGCTTAGTTGAAGGCTTCCGTCTAGAACGGCCTTGTAGGCGCCATGCAAGCCAGCCATTGAAGCTACAGCATGCGCCATCTCCTCTGCACCGTCGCCGGGAATTCGATTCAGGGACTGGAGTGAAGTGAAGGTGTGGCTTTTTCTTTATGATCTTTGTTTATGAGGTGGGAGTTGGTCCGGGCAGCGGGCAGGTCTCTTATCTGCTTGGGATAACACGAGGCAATCCAGCCACTCATGGGATGACACGTGTTGGAGCACGAAGTTCCATTGCACTCCGTGGATTGCATTCCAATGACAGAGTTACACGTGTACGTCGAGTAGATACGTGGGGTCTCCCATGTGTTGTGGGGCAGTGCCAATAACTCGAGCCAGTTTGATTCCCAAATTGCCTGGAGTTGTCTTATTTTCATTCAAACTCCAGCTTAAGTATTGTTTATAGCTACTTATCTAGAAAAAGTGAGATCAATTTAATGGGATATTTTGTCTTGCTTTGATTTTTCCAGATAAGTTCTCCAAGCAATTGGAACGAGGGTACCACTGTGTATACATTTTAAATTTGAAAAAAATACAATTGTGTATACGTTTTTTAAAAAATGCAAGGAAAAAATAATTAGAATAAGAACAAACAAGAAAAGTGGGTAGTGTATGACACGTCACAGCCTGGTATCTTTCAATATATCTGATATTCAACCGATCCGATCAAAAAAATCGGATACGGAAAAAAAATTAATATTCGATTAAGAAATCGGATCGGATTCGGATTTAATAAATGGCATCCGATCGACGGGATTGAATTCAGATTCATATTCGGACCAGATTCATTTTTAGACAAATATCATGTATCTAATGCTATTAAAATTTAAAAATTAGCAAAATTCAGCTCAAAATTCAGATTCAGATATAAATATAAAAATCAGATTCAGATTGGATTCAGATTGTAAAAATGGATTTCAGATTCGGATGTGACTTTTCTTTATTCAAATTCGAATTAGACTATGTGAATATAAAAAAAAGTGGGTGTGATTAATGATATATCCAATACGTTGACATCCCTATTAATCTGCTCATGAGACGAAAACCTATTTGCCACACTAGAAAGGCGCTGTCCGAATAGTATCTAATACAGATGGGCTCGATCCAGACCGGATTGGTGATCAGGTTTGAGTGGAAACCCGAAAATTTTCTTGGTTCGAGCCAAGATTGGCGGTGGCATGTTGAATCTCAGTTTCATAGCAGTTCATTAATCATCTAACCTCTGTGTTAACCCAGCCAAATTTAGCACCGACATTGTTAGCTATGGCTTGGATTTATCTAAACCAATCACTGACTAGTCCCCAAGTTCAACTTGTTAAAAGAAATTAAATTGATTGGGTTTAGCAAATCTTTTATATAACAAAGAAGACACGTTTTATTAATTGCAATCTGTTTCTTAATAAATCCAATTATAAGATAATTACATTGATCTAATCATGGACAATACATTTGCCACAGTCATTTACATGTGCACTCTAGTTATACTTCTCTTATTTTTTTTTTTGCCCAGATAATCCCACTATGTTTGTGGTTTGATTTAATGGAGATTAGCATTTGAATTGCCAGAATGCATAATCGTAGTATACACCGAGCAAGATGTGTACTGAACCTTTTGGAGGTACGAAGCAGGGGTGGAGCCAGAAATTTTTCATGTGGGGGGCCAAATTAAAGTTTCTAAATTTTGATATGTGCTGAAATATCATTTTTCAAAATTTTTATATAAGACAAATGAAATTTTTTAAAATTTACATGTAATTTTTTTTTTTGAAGTGAGGCGTGGGCCTTTACAGCCCTACCTTGGCTCCGCCCCGACCGCTTTGGAAGCGAACCCTTTATATTCAGAACCGAATGTCTTAAACCAACTCATTGAGCCAGCTAATTTGACAGATTTTCTTTTTTCGCTCCAAATCCAACACATAATCTAGATGAAGTTAGTTATATAAATTCATATCTGAACCAATTTGATGAAATAATAAATCTATTTTCAGGTCCATAACTACCATCAGTTGTACTCACCGGCTCTGATCAGATACGGGGTAAAATCCACTCCGTGTGTAATCCTAAGCTTAATTTTAACCTCATAGTAAATGTTATAAGGGCAGAATTGTCTACTAAATTATACTGCTTATTGTTTACTTATTTAAAGATACTGAAAAAAAATTATAAATATATTTCTCTCTCTCTCTCTCTCTCTCTCTCTCTCCAAACAAGATCAGACTCTTTTAAGCATAAAAAGAGAATGAAAATTCTTAATTAATTGTATGGGAGCTGAAGGTTATCATCTTTTCTAATTTATGAGATATTCTTTGCAGCACCTTCAAGAGTTTAGATCAAGATCTATCCCCAGAAATAATGCGCAAGGTTCACGGGATTGGGGCAATGGCGGGCTTCTGCTGGAACTTATCCAGATTTGTATGCGAGTCTAACATGGGTTAGCCCAAAATGAATATTGTTGGTTAATCCTAATCCATATCTTATAACATGTAAAAAAAAATTAAATAATATTTTGCATTCTACTCAAAATTTTGAAGATATTAATCAAAAGGAGTTCATGCAGGATTAATCCAGATGCCGAATAAGTCATTATCTTATAGGATTCATCAGTTAATGCCCGTCATTTGGGGAGGGGCGCATCTGCCAGTTGATTCCTAACAGCAGAAGGAAACCATGCAACTCTCTTGCTTATATAAGCAGAAGAAAGGAAACCGCTAATTATTTCCCGCGGAGAAGGAAGCCAAGCTCAGGTCCGTTGTTGCGCTTTCCAAATCGGGAGGACGAAGCAAATCTTTCTAACGCCCGTACTCAGCTCCTCGAAACTGCCTTCCTATTTCTTTTCCCCGCTTATTCTCTGCAGAGATCATTGCTTTCTTTCTCTCTGCAACGGAAAGGTGCCCAAGAGATTTAGGCCTTTCTGCTTCTCCACCAGCATTTGATATCTCCTCGTTGGTGTCCTACGAACTGTGCAATGCACAAGGAGATGGAACGCGAGTCTGCCATTAAAGTTCTCGTCGAGTTGGTGCAAGAAGCTAGGATGGGATGCCTCGGACAGCGAATGCAGGCAGAGTTGGGAGCCATGAGAATCGTACTTGCTGAAACAAGTAAGCTTTTGCCCCTGTCGATGCTAGTATGTGATTATGATTGTTCTTGATGGTTTTTTACAGAAGAACAGTGCGGTATACCTTCATGGCTGATCATATTATATTACCATTGAATCCTTTCCTCATAAGATCACAAGCAGTAAAGTAGTACTGCCTACTTTTCCCTGTGGGAAAGATATTGCTACATGTTGTTCACGACAAAGAATGTGTGTGTGTGTGTCAGTGTGTGTGTGTGTATATATATATATACTGTCACAGGAAACCATAATACTGTCGCATGTTTCCTTTTGAATGTACTTTTGCTTGTCCAGTTCTGGTATGAGACCCATCGCAGGAAGGTTTTCATTACATTTGCTATTGTTCATAGTACAAAACAATTTTGTTGTCAAATCTATTGATGCGATATCTTCATAACCAACTTCATTCTGTTTAGTTGCAGTACTCGACGAAAAGGATAAGGAGTTGGCAAGAATTAAGGAGAGACAAGAACAGGAAAATCGTGATTATGAAAAGCTCAATAGAAAGTATGTAGCTTTACAGGAAATGTATGCTCAAGAAGAAGCCCGTAGACTGGTAATCATTGAACTGTTATTATAACTCGTTCTTAAGCCGTAAATGGGCTGCAATTCAAAAAAATTTGAGAATATCGCTGTTGACTTCTTGGTTTGCCTTTCTATCAACAGGCAGCAGTGCAGTCATACGAAGATGAGACGCGGCGAAGACTGACCATGGAAAAAGAAATTTCAACTTTAGTTAACAAATATGAGCGAGCTTCTGAGCAGGTAAATATTGTGTGTTCTTTGCTCTTCTTCCTCTCTACAAGGTTAAATCAGAATCTATTGGCTCTCTTCAGCCAAGTTTAAATTAAATAGCATGATCAAGTTTATAACCATGACTTCCTGTTTGGGTTGCAGGTTGTAACTCTTCATGAACGAATCTGGGACCTTGAATATGAAAACAATTTTATGAAGGAGTCTATTGATAGCCTCCACAGCAATGTTAGTTTTCTGGAACAGGAAAAAAATTATTGGTGGCATGATGCAGGCTTTGCTCGCAGGCATGCTGCTACGCTGCAGCAGCAATTGGATGCTACTTATGTAAGTAGGCTGCTCACCCATGATTTGGTTTGTCTTACATTACTAATGTTACATGGCATGAGGAAACTTCTTGTAGTTTTTGACTTCTTCTTCCTATGGCATATAAATTTATGGTTCACTTGTGTGTCTACCATCAAGTAACTGATTGGCATCAAAATTTATTAGAACATGTCTGTTCCGTCGAGTCACTAAAGAAGATTCAAATCCAGATAAGGTGAAAGGAATCATGTTGAATGACTAATGAGTACAGCGAAGTTATTGGAGAAAAGTGTGCTAGGTACTAATCAATTATTGGTGAACAGGATTTTTGAAGCTGCACATCACAAGGACGACCAGTAATCAATTATCGGAACCTGCTAAAAACATGAAAAGACCTATAACAGTTATACCAATTATTACAAATTATTCAGCAAGGGTACAAAATTGTGCATGAAATTTTGGGTATTTTTTAAGAAAGAGGCATGTGCATTAATTTTCTTTGTGCTATAACTGTGTAATTAGTAATTTATTCACGATATTGTTTAATCTTAAAAATATTCTCAGACGACATGAAAGAAGGAGAAATTCAATAAATCCCTTCCCAAAATCACTGTCGTATAACAATAAAATTATAAATGCTATTCCAATGTAAATCAATTTTCACAAATTCTAAACCTGCATTCCTATTGGATTTGTTCATGATATGATCAAATTTTTCCTTTTGGTTAGCTTCTTCAGTGAAACTGAACAATCTGTTGCTTTTCTGCATTTTTGTTTTATCCTTGCCTATACTGTGTTTGATATTGCCATCTGAATTCTGCTTTATTCATTCAGGCTTCATTGCGGGTCAAGGATCAAGAGATCAAGTCATTGCGAGAGGATATTGAGGATATCCATCAAATGCAAGAAATTTACGTGGACACACATCAACAGCCAGTTCCAGTTCAGAAGTTTACTGATGAACTGCATAAGTGCAAAAAGTCTATGGAAAATTTGTCCTTAGTTATTGAAGATTTCAAAGCAGATGTAGATCTTCTGATGCCTTGATCTAACATAATTCTTCTGCAAATTATCATATATTGTTAATCTCATTCGTGTGATTTCATTTGTTATTACAGAAAAATGTCATATCACAGGCTGAGCAACTTGAGGAACTTCAGCATCAGCTCCATTCCATTCAATTGGACTTGCAGGTAACTTGCATGATTCACATACAATACCTTCTTTACTTTTACAATCAATTTCATCTTCCGGTTTCTACCATTAATCCACCTTTAGAATCGACTCATGGATTACACGTTCTGCATTCCTTATCATTTTTCTGTGGCATTTAGCCTTGATGTTTTCTACTGATTTTGTTTTGAAGATGGACTTCAAAAATTCCAGACCTATATCAAGTTTTAAGATTTTAGATCTAGCTCTCTATCTTGTCAGACATGAATTTTCTATTCAATGGCATGTTGAAGAACCATAAACCACTTGTTGTTCATTATGCTAACCGTAACCATATGGAATCATGCAGTTTCTCATACAAACCAACTTGATGTTGATGTTTGGTGGTGCTTAAAACCTGAAAATGTCATAATTGCTTACCTTTTTTATCTTGACAGCCCCAAGATTTCAATTTAATTTTTATTGTTCATGTAAAGGTTGCTGAAGATGAGTCATTGGCTATGAAACAAACAAATGAAAAACAAAAAAAGAAGATAGAGGAGCTGAAAGACCAGCTTGCTGATGTGAGCATTGAGCTGTTTGAAAGCGTACTCCTGCAAAAAAAGCTTCAGAGCACAATTAAGGTAACTCACCGATCTCTTATTTGCCAGAATGTGTTATTCAACTGTAATGGACTAGTGTTGGAACCCTCTATTTATTAGTCGTTAAACTACATATAACTCAAGGGATACTGTCCTGGAAGCTTGAAATCTGCTTTTTCCTTGGCATGAGGCTGAAACCTCCACAAAATCAAGCAAGCATGCATGCATATAGAGTCAAAACGGACAACACACATAAGCGTTTTCGATACCACTACTAGATGCTTTGATATAACTGATGTTAAAAAAGAAAAGGGCATTTAATCCTTTATTGCAATTTTAGCACAAAGAGAAACAGCTTTAAGAGTTTGTCTCTCCCAGATGCATACATGGATTTCAAGGAACGCCTAGCTTGATGCAAGTTTTAAAGTGAATAAATCGCTATAGACATATCTATTTGCAACTTTGCATTTTCAAGGAGTTGACTTCTCAGCATATTCATCAACAAAAAAAAGCTGGCATGATCTAAAGGTTAATTCTGATACATTTGTTGGCTTCCTCTTTGCGCACACTTGATTACTTGGTTGTGGGGATGCATGTGGTTTTGTTTTTACTTAATTCTCATTCTGTTTAATCTAAAACCTGCAGAGATTGCAAGCAGAGGAATGAAGTTGCCTGGTGGAAGTCTTTGAGTGGAAAGCTGCAAAAGAAAAGCTGCTTCTTTTTGAAATTGGGTGCTTGGAAAACCCTCTGTGCACCTCCTCCTTGATCTGCTTATAGAAGTGTTTCCTTTCAGACTCGACAGACAGTCCTCGACATTAACAGAACCGAAATTATACTTGGAACATTTATGATGATGAACTCTATAATAGAGTGCTTGATGCATACTGTAACCAGGAACCCTGCTTCCTTTAAATTTTTCTTTCCTGCTTCCAGTTTGCTTCTCCCTTCCCCAAATAATCTTGCATATCTGAATTACTCTTTCTTGGGATGTTGACTTTTGCGCTTATATTTTCTTTTAATCATCTGCGTGATTCTTTCGAGAAGGTAAATGGCGACCAGCGTCATTCATTTGGTTGTCGATTTACACGAGGTCCAATTAAGTGGCGAGCTATTTGGGAAAAACTGGTGATAGGGATTCGTGATCCCAACCTTTTATTCCACACTGAATTTCTTTATTAAAAAGTATAAAACATTAAAATGCAAAACCGATTTTGGGAATCATACAAGAAACTACCATAAAAAACATGTTAATGATGTGATGTTTTTATGTTATTAAAAAATATATATTTAATCGCGCACCTGATCGCCGTTTCGCCTGACAAGGTAGTCCCTCTCAGCAGAGGAGAGGAGCTCCACCAGACGGTTGTTCTGGCTCCGTCGGCCTTCTCCGCCATCGAGAACACTTCAGAGGCGCAAAAAGAGAGAGATTGGGTACTGCCGCTGCCTGTTAAGTTAGACGCAGGCAATCTTTCGCACTCCCGTTTTCCACCGACTGAGGCTGCTTAAATATTCGCGCCCGAACCCCAATAAACCCAAAGCAAGCCAAAATCAATCACCTCCCAACTTTTCTATAAATTTATAAGATGATGACGGAAATGACAGAACCGTTTATATTTTAATGCTCTTTTAAGATGGCAATCGAGTCAGATATCTCCGGGCACCGGCCTGAAAAGAAACCGGGCTCATGGAGAGCTACTCTTCGTTACTCGTATCAAATCAGATTGGGACTTGGAACCTAGAATGCATAGCTTGAATATATATTATAAACCGACTTTTGTTTATATGCGTTCACATGAAATTTGAATTTGAATATATGTGGATAGAAAAAAGAATATGTCCATTTTGAATCGACAGTGATTCACCAATTGCTCAAGTTTAGATGTCTGGGACTTTTAGGTATAGAAACTTCATGGAAACCTCATGCCTAGCTGCGTCAAAAGACACAGAGAAAGAAAATGAAAGAACAGAAAAAGCTGATTGTGCCGACACTTTACACGATAAAATAAGCAAAACAAATATTTTATGGTCACGGTGCACTATCTTCTTTCGTCGATGAGAAAGATAGGTGTAAAGTACATATATTTTTGAGAAATAACTTGACAAGATCGGAGAATCTTTAAGGCCATGGTCCCGCTACATTGTAACTGGAGTGTATTCATAATATCTTTTATCAAGGAAATAGCCACTAAATAAAAGATGACTTTTCAAACTTTACGAAAGCCAATATAAATCGTACCGAGCAATTTAAATGTTGATTCATGAACTCACAAATTCAATCACCTACACCACATGCGTGCAGTTATGTTTTTAGAAAAAAATGAATTAAAACATCCATCAAATCAAAACATGTTCTCGGTAGGTCCTTCTTGCACAATATATTGATTTTTTTAATATAAAATCTTTGACCATTCAATTGAGCGATTGGTGGTAGTAGATACGTGTATATAACCTTGTTCTTTTGGCATTTTACTTTTTAATAAGCAATATATATATATATATATATATATATATATATATATATATATATATATATATATATATATATATATATATATATATATATATATATATATATATATATATCAAATCAATAAAATAAAATTATCTGGCCAATCAGCGAAGTGATTAGATGGATTCTTAAACATGAACACTCGTCTCTCCCTCTCGCTTTTTTGCAAACACGTATATAAATATACCACTTGTGTCTTTCTTATTAATAAATACTCTTTAACATGCACCCCCATCTCTCTCTCTCTCTCTCTCTTGCAAACACTTATATTAGTATACAACTCGTCTCTTTCTTATTACTCCCTAGTCCATAGGGAACGTTCAATGAAATTTCTTCATATTAATTACCCAAGAGAGAACCTTCAACGAGAGAAATGCAGAAAAAGACTGAAGTTTCGTTAATGATAAAAACTGAAATAATTTTTTATGCAAACTAGCTTTATAGATATTAACTAACAGTGATATTTCATGTTTGGATGTGTTTATTTAATCGTCACATAGTTAAAGCCTACATCAGTTTTCATAATAAAGAAAACTATATCTTTCATAAAACTAAGTTAGAAGCAAGGTTATATTAGATCAGCATTCACTAATCATGCTAACTAGTATGTGCACAAATTTTCTTTAGTAACAATTTCTCTCTCTCACTCTCACTCTCGCATTGGTTTTAAAACGTGAAATATGAAAAAAAGTATATCAAGAAATCAGATCAGATTTGGGCTTAAAAGTCGCATCCTGTCATAAAATTTATTAGGATGCATCTTAATAAATATCTAATCGTATTACTCGAATTCAGATTTCATTTTAGATAAATATCTTCTTTTTTCATATCTCTAAAGTTAGCGCTACCAGTCAACATTTCTTCTAATAAGCTAAAAGATTCAACCTTGAATCTCCTTTTTTTTTTTCACAATGATATAATAAGTTTAACGAGAAAAAAAAATGTATAGACGCTGACCTGCTTGGTTGCTGGAAACGTGGCCCAAGCATTTATTAGGTCTAATTGTCTAAATCGCCGGCTTAAGCCAGCGTACTGGGTGCCAGACTTGCCATTAATTGGCCATTTGACCCCCTTGCCTGGCAGCTCATTAAGTATTTTGCTTTATCATAAGTTTTTCATCTTTAAAATCTTAGCAAGCGATCGGGGGTTGCAGGATTGGCAGTTTTTCATCGCAACCACTGACAAGTGACAAAACTCCTTTTTCTCTCTTAGTTCCTGCAGTGAGCAGGTGGAGAATGCCACCACCCCAGTAGTCTCTTCCTTCCTCCTGCTCTTAGGGTCAAAAACTGCATTAGTATTTGAGTAAGGAATGCATCTGTACTAAATGTCACTTAATTTAGAGCGGTACTCCCCAACACAAAAGGTCACTAAAATTGAACAAAAAGAAAATAGAAAACACTTAGTCAAAGCATGAGCGGAGTGAGCTAAATTATTTGCTACTTTAAGATTACGAGTAGCCGTGCAAGTGCAGACGATGTTCTCAATAACATAAGAATAGCGAATGAAGACTACGACTAAGAACACAAGGAGTAAAGATTGAAGAGTATATGCATAACAAAAGTCCAGGTCTTGTTTCCTCCAAAATTGCGCCAAACGGCAGTCAGATTTCATCTCTTTTAGTTTCTTCTAAACCTGCAGTTCATTTTATCTAGTTAGATGGTTTAAGGGTCAGATCAAGAGCGAAGATCTAGAGCAAAAGCGAGATTCATATGCATTCATACCTGCAATTACGCGTCCATGTTCTTGCATCCCTCACTCCTTCCCTCGTTCTTGCATCCCTCACTCCTTCCCTCGAGATCTGAAAACGTGCTTCAGCCTCAACTAAGCATGGTGAGTGTACAACTTTGCAAATGTGCTCTCCTCCACTCCCCTTGCTTAGAGCAAGCCTAACACAGATTCAGTACATAAAATATATATAAAAATTCAAAGGAAAAGTGAAAATACACATCACACGAGAGACAAATAAAAATCATAATAATAAAGCATGTAAGAGAACTTAGAAAACAAATACTGGAGTTGGGATTAAACCTCGTGGTAGAAGCATGTGCAATAGTGTTTCCACCAATGGGAAAGGTTTGAGTGATCTGATTAGTGATCACCGCTGCTACACCAAACTGCAACAAGAAAAATTCGTAAGAAATCTGCAGCACAATCCGACTGTAGCTTCGTAAACCTAGCTAGATCTTGGTAGAAGGAGCTAACTCGGCTTCCGGTTCAAAGTATCAAGTTATGTGGCTTAATTTAGGTGACCAAAAGAAGTGCATTTTCCAGAAGTTCATTATAGAGCCAAGAATATAAGATGCCTGAGCAAGTGAATTGGACTTGATTCAAGTGTCGAACACAATGAACAAAGACAACATGCAACATAAATCGTCAATTAGAGGAAACCACTGAAAACCTTTTCGTTTTATTTTCTTTTTCCATGAGTTACTACCACCATCAACTATCAATCCCTAAACCCTAACCTCAAGATAAGTAGGACAGATGACCTACCCACACATGACAAAAAGATGGTCATAATGAACGAAAGAAGAACCTTAGCAAAAGAAAGAAGTTAATGACTACCACAAAAGCGAGGTTATCCAGGCGTCTGAGAAACTGAGCAAGATGCTTAAGCTTTTCTGCGTGTTCTTCTCTTCTCGGAAAATCTCTCCTGTATAAAGCCGTGGCACAATCCACAATAATGAGAGCATACCTGCTCAACAAATTACTCGAAAGATTAACTGCAGATAGAGTGCATATAATGAAAGGAACACAAAGGGTCATATCCAAATCCAATGTATTCTAATATAAGGATTAAGGGCGTGTGTTCCGGACATCTGGGCAGAGGGCAGAGGGCAGAGGCACACTTGTAATGTTAATTGTTTATTATTGTGTTTTTCGTCATGTAAAATCATTAAGATTTTCATAACAGAATTAGGGCATACATAAACAATTTTGAGGCTGCCGTCTTGATGCTGGACATTCCATCACCCTTCGCCCCTCACCCCCGAACCCAAACCAAAACACTACCTGGTACCTTATTTCCATCCTTCATTTTCTTGGTAGCCTCTGGTCCTCTACTCATTGAAGCTTCCAACAAATAGCATGTCAGCTGGTGAAAGCTGCACTATCAGCTAGAGAGGTCCTCCTTCTTTGAAGGTTTTAGTACAATAACACAGACTGTGCAGTGCTTTGATGACCTCGGTGTGAGCTGTTCTTATAAGCCTCTACGTTTCACCTTTGTGAGTTGTGGAGAGCTATTATCAGTTCATTACATCTACGTGTGGATCTATCTGTTTATTATACACTTCCAGTCTTCCACCATTGACACTGCCCCTCTGAAATTGTTTGATAAAACAATTAACTACTTAAAAGAATCAAGATATATATCAGCCTGCTTGTTTGGCAAGGGGCTGATATTAATAATGCTTCTTCCCTGCTACATGGCTTTTCAGACATCAACCTGACCGCAGTAAGAAACTGAACCTAGCTGCTTGGTTCTCCACCGAGGCCAGAGGAGTTGGCTTAATGCCTCTAAATTTAAGGAGGTCTATAATTCAACACCGAGGTGCTTCCCAAGGCCAAAGCAATAGGGAGGATTTCCTGACTTGGTGGCTTAGTTGGTACAATTCTGACTTCTGATACAAAGGGATCCTAAGCAATTGCTAATATAGTCCTTGACTGACATTTCATGCACAAGCTGCAATGAACACAGAAGGAAAAGGTGGTTGGGAGGAAGTTGCTGATCCTCGACTTAATGGTGATTATGACCTTGAAGAGTTACATGGCATTGCAGCAATCGCATATAAATGCATGAGCCAGTCACCATGGATGAGACTGTCTATGAGGGATGTAGTTCAGGCTTTATCATGGATCTACACAGCAACTTGCAGCAGGAGGAATAGACCAACATTGTCTTTTACGATGGAAGAAGCTTCTCTAGATATGAGCAAGCTGGAAGGACAGACTTGTGAAATTGGAATGCAGATGCAAGAGTCCATGGAGAAAACTACTGTAGATATGAGCCAGCGAGTGTCAGAATCCTGGCACAGGTATTCGGAGGGAAGAATTCATTGACAACAACAGAACCCGAAGTTTTGAAACTCCAAAACTTCACCATAGTTCTTGCTCGTGCAGGTTGAACCTTATGCAAGGAAAATGAAATTATGAAGCTAGGTCATTCCTTCTAGCATTTTATGACACAGCAGTATTTTCACGTCCATCCTTTCCTCCTAGTTGTAAAATGGCTATTTTTCATTTTTTTGGGGTCAAAGTTTCTATGATTTGTGCCTCGTAGTTAATGACCTGGAAATCTGTTAAAATTTATTTTTCTCTGGTTCCTTACTTGAATGTGTTGCTGCATTTCATATATTAGAATGAATAGAGAAATAATGTATACTTTCTTTAGGTTATTCTCATCATTCTTGAGCTTCTATGTGAAGATCAACAAAATCACATCACTATCTTTCTTGAACTAAAACCTTAGGCTTAAAGCACAGTTGGAATGGCAAAGGCAAACCAGAGCAATGTGTTAACAGATAAAGGCACAAAATAAATTGCTAATGCTAGTTAGAAGTTAGAACATAGACACAGGCCATCTTTTCTCCTGAGCAATGTATATCACTTTCTGATGTATGATTTGTGAGTGTTATTCTCATATGCAATAAGTATTGTTGTATTCTTCTCTTTTGCATATTTAAGTCTAGATTCTATCCATCACTCACCTTTCCGTCAATATGTGCAAATCTTAAAAATTCTTAATTATATGCAGTTCCACAATTGCAATACTATCCTAACAAAGCTAAGCACACCTGTCTCGCCTCATCATTGAGGCTACATCCGAAAGAAGCCTTAATTGATGATCAGTATTCTCGAACTTACGATAAACAACATTGCTCAACACATCACGACCATTTAATCCAAATCTGCACTTTCAAAGAGAATTTGTTAGTGAATATCTTGTGACAGGCAAGGGTTGAAATGGAAAATGTTGTACCTTTCTCCAATGTCAAAGAGCCGTTGTGGCATGAATATATCATCTGAAGCAAGGTACATTGCTTTTTTACCACCACCTTCTCGATCTGAAGGGAGCTGAAAAAGAAAATAATTGATCAACATGCATTTTGACTTGCCCTGAGACACATTGTTCCAATAAATACATGCAAATAGTTCCAAGTGTTTCGATGTTGATTATAACATTTTTTACTTCAGTATTTTTATAATACCAAAAGAGTTGCAAACTCATTATTTACTTTTCAAATATTACATTGAATTTCTTCCACTGAGTGCATTACATTTTTTTTCACTCCTATAGATTAATCTGCAATTTGGTTCTCAGAACATAACCACTTACTTGGCAGGTGACACACAATGTGTGACATAACTCGGTCTTTCCTGAATACGACTCCCCACAGATCTCCGTGATTGAACCAATTTCAAATCCACCTGCACAAACCACAAAGTAAAACCTTTGTCTTCCTTTTTTTCATAATAAGAATTAGGTAACTATTAGATCCATTAAGCTAATAAATTTCACACTCCCATTGTAAAATTGATGAACATACCCCCTAAAATCTGGTCAAGCTCTCTGGATCCAGAAGTTATCTTACTGATTTGAAATTCCTGAGCATATAGCTGGCTAGCAGTAGCGAATCCCCGCGAGGCCAGCTTGGATGCTGCACAAGACAAAAACTTTTACAATATTATAATAAAAACATGCGCAGGATGAAATTTGCTTCAAAAGAACTGGACAAAGGACATCAAACACAAAGAAATTTAATTATCAATCACGATGACATGCCTTCTTCCATAATTTGGTCAACTTTTCTCTTGTTGATCCCATTGATCCGCAAGAGATCTTTTATTCGTGAACAGAACACAGCTTCCACTGTAAAAAAGCCAGCATCTTTCAGCTTTTGAACGTCAGCCGGAGCAATTCCAGATGCCTTAAACATGGAAAGTTAAAATGATTAATGCCCAACAAGTGGTAAATCATATGTATTATGACATCATATAAAGGGACAAAAATCAACAATGGGCAAAATTAGACTTCCCTAACACAAACTGTATTAAAAAAGAACGATTCATGGCCCACTTAGTGGTAGTTTCTCTCTGTGTAGATAAAACAAGGGCCAAGGAGATAACATGTACAGCTAGGAGGAAAAGAGAAGAGGAAAGAATTTCTGCAGCGCATTCCTCCATTTGCCATTAAATAATTTAAAAGCTGAAAGATACTTGTTGCTTATTTTCTTAATTTATTTAACAATTTTTAAGGTTTATTTAACAATTTCAGCAACCGCCTCCCTCACCTCCCCAAATCTCTCTTCCCTCTTTGTTTTAACAAAAGATGGATGGAATAATCCACCCATGGCCCCAGCGTTGGGGGATACCACTGGCAGCGTCCCTGGTTTAGCACAGTTGGGAGGGAGGAAGGCCAAAATCGTGGGGAGAGAAATTTTTAAAAAATAATAAATTAATCATGAGCCATCCGATCTAGATATCAAATGGCTCAGATCAACAGTCATTTTGACATATATATATATATATATATATATATATATATATATATATATATATATATATATATATGTATATATATATGTGTGTGTGTGTGTGTGTGTGTGTGAGAGAATTTAGACCTTATCTCAGGGATTCCCATTCCATAATTCCTCCATCTGGATGTCAAATTGAGAATGAATATATATATATATATATATATATATATATATGTGTGTGTGTGTGTGTGTGTGTGTGTGTGTGTGTGTGTGTGTGTGCAATGATTGACTCCAGACTATTAAATCTGATAATTTTTCTCTACCAAATCATGTAAGAACCCATCAAACACAGTGGCTTGCCATAGAGTTTCCAACCAGACCCTTTTCTTATATTTATGAGACATTACTCTCTTATTAATTAGCATGCCAACACCTAATTTAGCCATTAGGACCGAATAGAGTTCTGTCCAGTTTCTTGAGAGCAATGGACATAAATTCCAGGCTTCAGTGAACTATTTAAGAAATAGGAATGCTTACAAAACCTTAGACTTTTCCCTTCAGTTGATTTTCTTAGTTGTTAAAATTCTGCCACAGTGTATCACTAAATTAGACACCCATTCAAATATGATTTCAACTATTTTCTTTGGCTCTTTGCTTTAGAAACTTCATACCTTTATCTGGTTCATGCACAGCGCATGTTTATGCAGGGCTTGAATCACAAAGCATGTGTATATGTACTTTTATGGGTGGGAACCTATCACGCTCCAAGCAGCTCATAGACAGCACAAACTTTCACAACCTTGCTTAGTCTCCTTCATAAATGTGTTATACTAACTGTGATATTCTCTTTTCAATGTAATCCTGATTTAATTATCGTGTACAGATGTAGTGTATGTGTATATATACATCCATGAATAGAAAAATGAGTAAAGGAGCTATATATTGTACCCAAGTCTGAGGTCTGAACATCTTCTCATTACCAAATCAGATAGTGTTTATTTGAATAACTTCCCTATATTTCCTTGGTGAAACATATCAGTTCCACATTAAGAATGACTGTTGTGGCTCTAAAAAGTTAAAAAGAAGCATTAACAGGCCACCTATTATGGTTTCTAGTTTTCAGCAGACCAATAGTTATTTAGGTTATGGTATAAGGTAGAAAACAGACCGATCATTTGTCCTGCCTAGAATGCTGAATTTTAGGAATGCACGAGTTTCAAATGAGGCTGCAAGTAGAATCATGATGAACAGGGTGTTTTGTAGGTTGAATTTAAGTAAATGCCTTGATGCAGAATTTCTACTAAACAAGATTGACCAAAAGGATTTTTAATAAATTCTGAAAGAAATTCTGAATTTCAAACACATCCTTACATCACAGTATGCAGTCTTTCATGTCATTACTCATAACTTCTGCCCAAAAAAATTCAGAATTTCACATATGTTCTCATACTACAAGTTGTAGCCCTTTAAATCATAATCTCATTAAACACAGTAGACGTTGATGAAACTAACAAAATTTTACACTGTAGTTACATTGGTAATCTCAGACAAGCCTACCTTCCTAGAATCAAGATTAAGGCATTGTATTTTTTCTCACTGTGATACTCTCAACAACATGCTCCATATTTTATGCTCATATTCATATTCTTACATTTGGGTACATACATCATTATATATATATATATATATATATATATATATATATATATATATATATATATATATATATATATATATATATATATATATATATATATATATATATATACACACACACACACACATAGGTACATGCATTATTATGTGTGTGTATATACACACACATAATGATGTATGTACCCAAATGTAAGAATACGAATGTGAGCATAAAATTGAGAGCTTGTTGTTGAGGGCATCACAGTGAGAGATACATGGATACACACTTATATATCAATAAAATGGAACATACATAAGCCACATATTTCGGTAATTACTAAGCATTCTCCTTTTTCCACCATTCCATTTCCATACAAAATGGGACATACATAAGCCACTTGTTTCAATAATGCCTAAGCATTCCCTGTTTCCCACTCACCCATTTCAATAGCAGGTCATAGCCCACACATATAAATATACACACCTATGAATATACTTTCATGCAGATGTGAGATTTCCTAGTGACCTTATAGATCCCCAAAAAACATGCAGATGTTAATCTCACAATGTCCTATTACAATTTCCTATCTCTATCATGCAATTATATATATATATATATATATATATATATATATATATATATATATATATATATATATATATATATATATATATATATATATATATATATATATATATATATGATACATTCATGTTCAAATATCCTCATTCCTATTAATACAAAATCTGTTCTCTTCAGTCCATCAACAGATTTTATCAATTCCACACAGTCCACCAGCACCTAACCTTCTCTCTACCCTTGCAGAGTGTGTGTGTGTGATGACCATATTATAATTTGTCCATAAAAAATTTCCTATATTTCAAAAATGTAGACTTCCTAATCTGCCTCAATACTTACTCGAACTGACTTTGAACAGAGACACCTTCCTTGATCACCAAAATTTTTCATACCAGGCAGATGGAAAATGAATGTTTGCTGGGTTGGCGTTGTGATATTTTTCTTAACAATAAACTTTGTCCACCATGAACTTTCTCCTGGATATTTTGCATGAAAGTTGTGAATCACTTTCTTCTTTCCCTTGCCATTCATGACCTGTCAATAGGCATCACCTGCCATGGGACAAAATTGTTTCGTTGTTGTTTTTATGGATTTAGTTTGTTCCTTTTGAAGCTAATTCTGTCACGTTCTAGCCTAATAATCCAAAAGCATCTTCTTCGAACCACCTTATATGTTGCGGAATGAAATTGAAATACAAAAGAAAAAAAACAAACAGAAAAACAGGAAAAGGTCATCAATTCAGAAATCAAGAAATCAAAGACGTACCTGAAGCTGCTCGAGGGGGTGCGGGCGCTCCATCTCCTCAGCTACTCCTCCAAATCGCAAGACAGAATTTTTTTTCAAACCCAGCACCCATAATAAGGCAACCAGAGGGGTTTTCAGAAAATTTCCTTCCCGGAAAAAATGATCGTTAATCCATTTTAGGAAGTTTTTTTTTTTCTGAAATTTTTTTTCGCCTGAGAGGTGGAAAAAAATTTAATTTCCAGAAATAATTTTTTTGCCGCCGGTTAGGGCTTCTCCTCGCGTCCAGCTGGGGCTCCCCTCGTCTTCCTCTTCTCATCTTCATCCTCCACCGGTCGTCCGTCGCCGGTCGCCGTCCGTCCGTCGCCTTTGGTAATGAAGAGGAAATGAGTAAGAAAGAGAGGCGGAGAAGAAGACGGTACGCGAAATCAGATCAGTACCGGTACCGGTACGCGAGTCACCGAGCTGGCGCAGCGAGAGGCGGAGAAGAAGACGGTACGCGAAATCAGATCGGTACCGGTACCGGTACGCGAGTCACCGAGCTGGCGCAGCGAGAGGCGTGGCGAGGCCGAATCCCGCGAGCTTTAGTCCATGGAGGTGCGATTCGGACGACTTCAAGGTGAGGGGCTGGGAAGAAACGAGTTTGTTGGGGCTGGAACTGGAAGCGGAAACGACCGTCAGCGAGGGCTTCGGAACGGAAATGCAGGCCAATTTTTCCGGCGAGAGTTTGACTATTGAACATAAAAGCTAGTTCTTGGTATGAGGGCGGAATAATGGACCATGTCACCTGACCCATTAGGCTTGACTATTGGACCAACATCTCACCGATCTACGTATTAAATGAGTCAGCCACCCAATCCACAATGGATGTGTGTGTGAATGGAGAAGGAGCTGGGTATGTTTTATGAGATTTCAGATTAATTCTCAAGCTTCAGTTGGGACTTGTAGTTTTGAACATAAAAGTGTTAAAAGAGGCCTAGTTTCAGACGATATTTGTTAAAGGAATAATTGTGCTTATTAGAATAGATGGCCTAAGAAATACCATGTGACTTTGTCTAGCATTTGATTTCTGAGTATAACAATCACATCTATAAAGTTTCTTAAACAAAATTTGGTGTTAATTATGGAACATGAATTTTAAGAAAACATTATTCTCGTGCTAAATGCCCTTCTATAAGACTTTGGTTCTTCCTAATTAATCATGTTAATGTGGTCTCCCGCAAGAAATGTAGCTCTATTCGTAGTAAAAAGACACGAGAGTAAACGTAAGAAAAAAAAAAACGACGAAGATATTTAAAAAACATGAAGCAGCACAAAGCATCATGTGTATAATGGACGTTCTACAGTACAATTAATTGGAAATGTCTTATTTCACTACACACTGTTTAATGTCCGAAATGTGATACTTACTGAGGGACAGTTGAAGAGCCCTTATGAAATTAATACACGCATTTGCATACAAATATCCAACCGCCAATGTGAATATAAGGTAAAATTACATTAAAATTCCTTATTTTGGCCATAATCTCAAAAGCAAGCCTCAAAATTTTCAATCTTGATGCGAGCCAATTTTTTTTAACATTTAACATTAAGCTTAAAGCATAATGTTAAAGTACGATTAACATAAAGTTAGTACTAAAAGATAAAGAAAAGCATAATGTTAAAGTACGATTAACATAAAGTTAGTACTAAAAGATAAAGAAATAAAGAACGTGAAGTTAGTATTAAAAGATTAGGAGGAAAAAAGCATATTTTTGAAATGAGCAAACAAGGAAATACCTTAGTCTAATATTGTCAAATCGTAAACCCGTAACAACATTTTTCTGTTTGCCATGTTAAGAAATAATTGCTTCAAGTCTTTATTTTAACATTTTTTTAAGGAAATACCTTTTGAATTATTTTTTTGCAAATTGAAGGAAAAAAGTAGCCAAAAGGTTCCCTTTATACAAAAGCCGAAAGGGAAGCAGAAGCCCTCAAAATGAAGTGAATCATTAAATGTTAGTTTTCCATGATCTTTGATCGCTAAAATTTCATGCAATATACTTTTGGCTAACATTTTTCTGTTTCTCATGTAAAGAAAAAATTACTTTGCCTTTACTGTGACAATTTTTATAGAACTATAGATTTTGAAGGTTTTTTTTTTTTAAAAAAAAAATTGTAAGCAAAAAATCATAAACATGGGGGGACGGGTTCCCACACCAAAACACAATGAACTGCTTCCCGAGCATAAATGCACAGTAAAATTAAAAGAAAACAATATTACCAGTCATTAGATAACGCATGAAATTAAATGGAACTGCTTGATATAACGGTGGAATGGAAATTGTTAATAATAGAAGCAATATAAACGCTGTGACATGGTAGTCGATCACGTAAATTTAATGGTTTGTAAATAAAAACATTTCACTTCAAGGGACATACCTTAGCTTGTTCAACCATGCAGATCACTACTAATTTGATTTTCATGAATCATATAATTTTTATATATTAAATGATAAACGCCAATACTTAAGTTGAAGGATGCATTGCTGCGGTCAATAATTTGACGGCAGCTTATGACCCTAAAAAAAAAAACAGAAGGACAACATTTTACTTGTTTTAAAAATTTTAGAAGACATGCCCAACTTAGACATATTTATGGTGAACACCACTTTACTATTGCAAAATGAGGTTTAAATGCATGATATTCAGAAACACACACTTGTTAAAACATCAAAATGACTTTGAGCAGAGTTGAAAAGTGATTGAGCCTTTTTTAAGCATAACAAATGACCTACTTCTGGAGGGGCATGTGGACAACTGCTCATCGATATAAATTGCTAGTTTACATATCAATAGCTTAAATTATTTATTTATTTATCTATTTGTGGCCCTTAAAAGTAAGCATGGGCATCGGGCCCGGGTCGGCCCGATGGAGTTCGAATTCGGTCCGAGTAAAATTTTTATTTTATTTTTATTTAACAATACTATATATTTATCCTTAAAAATGTATTTTATGTTAAAAAATTTATTTTATATTTACAAAAAATATTTTTATTTTAACTGAGCTGAGCCCAAGCTCAGGTTTCAAGCATTGAGCTGGCCGGGTCGGCCCGTTGCCCAGGCTTACTTAAAGTATAAAATTTGGATTATCATTACTGCTCAACCACAAATTTTTCGTTTCACTAGATCGTTGTGCATCTGCCGCTGGAATTAATGTCTAAAGGCGAAGTATGAACGACCATAGAAATTTCACAGACAAGGATTTATACTTTATGTCTTGACTTTCTCCAGTAGCTGGACTATGCCAATCTCTCTCTCTCTCTCTCTCTCTCTCTCTCTCTCTCTCTATATATATATATATATATATATATATATATATATATATATATATGTTGGAGATACTGGAGCATTCGAGTTTTATTTTTATTTTATCAATGTTTATGAGTCGATATGAGTAAGAACGAAAAAATGGGAGTTGTTAATCCATTTCCTGTTAACAACAATGACGATCATGGACGGATCCATTAACTATATGAACATGTAATTCTCTGATCATATTGGAAGTCCTGGTATTATTTCTAGGTATGCAGATGGACATAGCCTCTTCTTTCGTTCCTCCATGGACCTTTCTTTTCTAGCTTCTGATCTGAAATTAAGAAGCTCTATATGGCAATGTGCAAGTGCTCCATCTCACTACTGCAAGTCCTCAAAAAGATACAATTCCATTATATAAAAGGATATGGACTTCTACAAGCTCAACAACAGGGATGTTACAGAACAGAATCCATGGAGCTTAGCCCAGCTTTGCCAGAACATCACTAAGAGCGGAGACGGTCTGAGCGTAGTACTTCTCTGCTTCCTGCGAGCTCTTTATCTTGGCTGCATGATCCAGCTAACCAACAGAAGAAGTGAAAATCAGAAATTCTGAATTCCAAGATCAAAGGCAGATTTCGTTTAAATTCCCATCTATGAATTGGTTAATCTGCTAACAAAGTTCTAATTTGGCACTGATGCAACTTGGCCTGGATGAAACTGGATCCCTGAGCCAAGAACTCACAATGCCAGAAATTGATTCATTGTTACAAAAAATGTTTACAGGTATTATATGGCGAGGAAAAAGACGGGTATTCTATAATAAAATTGTATATCTAAAAAATTAAAACATTTAATAAATCCTCAAAATTTTAAAAAAATAAAAAATCATAAAAAATATGACAAAAACTCAAAAAACGGATATAATATGTCTTTTATTTTCTGATGTTTTTTTTAAAAGGCGGGAATAAAACTGGTATTATACAGCTAACTGTGTTTTGCCGTATTATGTATGTTTTTTTCCAATGAAACTCATTTTTTGTGACTTCCAATAAACACTTTAATCTTTAAGTTTATATTGCATGAGTGTTCTTTTATTTTTTCCTTTTTCTATTCTTTTTTTAAAGTGGTTCATTCCACCACGTTAAAGAAACCACATCCACCACACCCAAGGCTTACGAGAGCTGGCTTGGAAACCTATTATGATGGAGAGGAGGAACACATTAGGATGTGATAGCCTCGTCAAGACTTAAACTCAACTCCCTTAAGAGGTGCACACTTGGATGTGATAGCCTCCTCAAGACTTGAACTCAACTCCCTTAAGAGGTGAACCACCTTGCCGCACGCTCATAAATAGCAACTAGACAAGCTTGTGAAAGAAAAAGTGCTTACACCATCAATTGTGGAGAATAGCTTTTCGGTGAGTTCTAGCAGAGGCTTCTTCTCGCCCTTCGGCTTCGCGTTGATAACAGTGTTGAGATCAAAGCGGAGGTACGACGCCCTGAGGCGGAGATCGTTCTTCACATAAGGCCAGGCCTTCTTGTCAATGAAGCTCTTGACACCAACAATCTCCTTGGCGGAGTCCTTAGCCCTCAGGGCAGCTTCCGCTGGGGGGAGTGGCTGCAGAAAGAAGCGATCCTTCAAGGGCAATAGCAGGTCCCTTGGAACATCAGAGTTCTTAGTTCCAGCTGCATGGCAAATTATGGAAGCGACTTATATACATAGTTGGCTCAAGAAAAGCTGAATGATCCAAAAGATGGTGCACCCACTTGATTGGCCTAAGAAAAAATTCTGTTTGTACTTTAATTCTACTTGCATTGACCAAGATGCGTGCATTTATGATTGAGAAGCTTTCTCAAAATTCAAAGACTTGTTTGCTGGGAAGCAAAGATATGCCAGCAACATAATTCAAATGCTCATTCAAAAAGAACTATAGAACTGGCAATTTGAAGTAGATCTAGAACTCTAAGAATTATTTAAGTAAAATTTTGGAAAACTTGCGCAATCCGCCGGAGGGCGGCGGCGGTGGGCCGACTCTAATACTTTTTGCCTCCGCCAAGACTGACTTGACGATGGAGCCGGCGGTGACACCGGCAGCTAGGAGGCCGAGGAGAGCTCGGCGGCCGCTCTGAGATGCGGCTTCCGGCTCCACTGGAACCTGCTGAGCTCTAATTGGACTAAAAGCCACCCTGCTTACGGCAACTCGGCTGCTGCCACCGGCTGCATTCAGCTGGCTCGAGCCGCTTATTTGAAGGCTTCCGTCTAAAACGGCCTTGTAGGCGCCATGCAAGCCAGCCATTGAAGCTACAGCATGCGCCATCTCCTCTGCACCGTCGCCGGGAATTCGATTCAGGGACTGGAGTGAAGTGAAGGTGTGGCTTTTTCTTTATGATCTTTGTTTATGAGGTGGGAGTTGGTCCGGACAGCGGGCAGGTCTCTTATCTGCTTGGGATAAAAAAAGCTTCAGAGCACAATTAAGGTAACTCATCGATCTCTTATTTGCCAGAATGTGTTATTCAACTGTAATGGACTAGTGTTGGAACCCTCTATTTATTAGTCGTTAAATTACATATAACTCAAGGGATACTGTCCTGGAAGGTTGAAATCTGCTTTTTCCTTGGCATGAGGCTGAAACCTCCACAAAATCAAGCAAGCATGCATGCATATAGAGTCAAAACAGACAACACACATAAGCGTTTTCGATACCACTACTAGATGCTTTGATATAACTGATGTTAAAAAAGAAAAGGGCATTTAATCCTTTATTGCAGTTTTTAGCACAAAGAGAAACAGTTTTAAGAGTTTATCTCTCCCAGATGCATACATGGATTTCAAGAAACGCCTAGCTTGATGCAAGTTTTAAAGTGAATAAATCTCTATAGACATATCTACTTGCAACTTTGCATTTTCAAGGAGTTGATTTCTCAGCATATTCATGAACAAAAAATGCTGGCATGATCTAAAGGTTAATTCTGATACATTTGTTGGCTTCCTCTTTGCGCACACTTGATTACTTGGTTGTGGGGATGCATGTGGTTTTGTTTTTACTTAATTCTCATTCAGTTTAATCTGAAACCTGCAGAGATTGCAAGCAGAGGAATGAAGTTGCCTGGTGGAAGTCTTTGAGTGGAAAGCTGCAAAAGAAAAGCTGCTTCTTTTTGAAATTGGGTGCTTGGAAAACCCTCTGTGCACCTCCTCCTTGATCTGCTTATAGAAGTGTTTCCTTTCAGACTCGACAGACAGTCCTCGACATTAACAGAACCGAAATTATACTTGGAACATTTATGATGATGAACTCTATAATAGAGTGCTTGATGCATACTGTAACCAGGAACCCTGCTTCCTTTAAATTTTTCTTTCCTGCTTCCAGTTTGCTTCTCCCTTCCCCAAATAATCTTGCATATCTGAATTACTCTTTCTTGGGATGTTGGCTTTTGCGCTTATATTTTCTTTTAATCATCTGCGTGATTCTTTCGAGAAGGTAAATGGCGACCAGCGTCATTCATTTGGTTGTCGATTTACACGAGGTCCAATTAAGTGGCGAGCTATTTAGGAAAAACTGGTGATAGGGATTCGTGATCCCAACCTTTTATTCCACACTGAATTTCTTTATTAAAAAGTATAAAACATTAAAATGCAAAACGGATTTTGGGAATCATACAAGAAGCTAACACCAAAAACCGATGTTAATGATGTGATGCAGAAAATATCTTTTCATTTAAATGGTAGAAGCAACATGCAGGTTTTTTATCCATGCCAAGGCATGAAGATCTAGTTTTCTCATGATAATGGAAAATTTGTTTCCTAAAAAAGTTATTGGAAGCTCAAAACGGTAAAAATTATATGAAACCAATAAAAATATGTAATTTGTTTTGTAAAAGAAATTGAGAACGATTTAATATTTTTTTGAAGGAAATCATGGAAATAGCACGATATTTTTTGTGATATTTATACTTTGAAGACATTTTCAATTGAAACGCTAAAACGGTATTTGAAAACTCTTTCACACAGTTTTTTTGTCATCCAAATGAGTATAGATCTTGTTCGTCAGATAGGAAAGGTGTGTTTGTTTCACCATAGATTTCAGATCCGCAGTGATACGATATCCTAGTGATCTCAAAACACTAAGATATTTGATCCATGCGGACTCGGATCAAAGGTCTGAAGCTATCAAAACACTACGGAAGCTTTTGGATGTTCACAATTCAACCAAATCCAAATCCCACACGTTCATCTGACCCGGAACCGATTGTCTGTACCTCAAGACATGACTCACAGAGTCACAGTTTGTCTGATAAAGGCCGATTGCAATTTCATCTATACAAGTAAAGCATTTTCTGCTAATTTAATCCCTCGATTATGACCGTTAGTTCAATAGGTGGGCCCATAATTTGAATTTTCAATTGAAATCCGGTACTGCGACCCGTTAAAGCTAAAAAATGCTACAGCTTAGGAATCAAAGTGAATGAACTAAATTTAAACTTATAAATGGGTTGGTGAGTATGAACCAAACTTATAAAATAAAAAAAAAATGCAGCTTGTGATTGTTCAACCCACTTTTCCAAAGTGAATGCCCTTCACCCCATGTAATATTTTAATCATATGAGGAAAAAGGTTGTGATTCCTCAGCATGTGACAACCAAAGTTACTTAGATTGAGTTCATAGCTTGGCAAAAAACTGATTATCATTTCGAATTTGGAGCATTGTGATCAAATTACCTCAAAACTTTTATGCATAAACAGAGTTAAGTGATCTTTATTTCTTGTTCAATTGGAAGTTCTCAATCCATGCATATGGAATTGGCACCGAAACCGTCATTTTCGGATTCAGTGGCTCATAATATGCGTAGTTAATGCTCTAACGAAATGCCAACTTCCACAATAACAAGTTGATAGATCAATCACATTGCGGTGGTTGTTGTTATTGGCACAAAAGGGAAAAGGCTGACAGGAAAAAACTGATCCCGGCCAGCAAAAAAGAGCAGTAGTTGGGTGTTCACTTGAACAAGATAAGTACCAACAACTAGCATCACGTGGAACACTTGCTTTTTCCTATAAAAGTATGAGCTGAAATATTGTTCAAGCAACAAAACTGTGTTCTTTTGAGCCATAGTAGTTGCCATGGGCTATACCAACATCCCCAATTTCGATACTTTTCCTGATTTTTATCATATCAAGTCATATAGATGTGATTTTGTCCAGCTTTGTTTAGCACAAAATATTAGTTAGTTTGTCAAATCGTATCATTTAATCTGGTTTCTTTGGAAGCTCAAACTTTATTAAACTTCTGCAGTGCATTAAAAGTTTGCCAGTATAAATAATCTCATTTCTATGTATTATATATACTCGAAGTTATACATAAGCATTTGATTTTATTCCAAGGTTACGAATCATAACATATGTGAAAGTAACAACATGATCTTGATAAAGGAATTGAGTGATTTGATCAACAAACTGGTTTGAAAATTTGGGAAGACACTAGAGGGGTGAAGATTCTAATGTAATTTTAGACAGGGAGTAACCGAATTTATTGATTCGACCCAGATCCAAATCCTAAGATAAGCAATGCATCCAAAAGAAAAACTGGGAGCCCAAGGTGATAAAGTTTCAAACCCAGCCAGACATACATTCCTTGTATCATACCAAGATTTATATCCAATTCAATCCGATCCGCTTTTACATCGAATAGGAAAGGAAAACAAGAGAGCATGCTATCGATTTGGAAACTCAGCATTGACCAGGGGCATTGTTGTCAACACGAGTTGCAGGGAAGGAAGCCTTTTTGGCCCGCCCAGATCGAATCGATTCAAAAAAATTCAAATCTCTGTCTCTCTTTCTCTCTCTCCCATTTTTCCGTTACCCTCTGCTAACCCTACCTTTGCTCGATCCGTGCTTCTCTTCCTTTGCTGTTCTCACAGAGAAATGAGGAAAAGATAAAGAGGGAGGGAAGTAAAGAAGAGGGTAGGAGCAAAAGAGGCGTCAAACACGCCGGCCGACGGAAAAGCAACGCGTTTTGGCTTCTGATCCACGCCAAGAGAACGGAAGAACTTCTTCCTTTTCCCTTCTTGATCTGTTTTCTGGTTTTCCGAATATCTTTCTTTTCATCCGTTGCTTGTGCGCCTTGAGCTGAAGAAGGGACGTAAAGTTTTGTTCTCGGAGTAATTACATGTCGTTTCGGAAGGAGAACAGAGCATCTGGCAAGCCCCCCAGGAGCCCTTTCGGCGTAAGTTTATTTTCCCGTGGATTTTTTGCTGTTTTCTAGCATCTTTGCGCCGGCGCTAGGATCTCTTTGGTCAATTAATGCAGTTCCTTTTTGTCGGATCTGGTTGGTTTCGGGTAGTGGTGATGCTTCAGGGATGCATTGCTTGCTTGAGAATTGTTAGAGTTTAGTCTCGTGGGTTTCTTGTGCTAAAATTGGGTTTCACATACGCTTGCCTGCATAGATCTTTCTTGATGGACATGGGCTGTTAAATTTTTTTGGGCTCTATTCTGCTTTCTGAAATTCTGAACTGGGATTCCATTGCTAGTGCCAATTTTGTGAGGTTTTGCCTTCAAGGTGGTTTGAATTATACATTTATATGTGTGGAGACAAAGCAGTTTCACTTCTAAGAAGTTTGCAACTTTTGTGCCCCAAATGCCAATACTGAAGCAAGGAGAAGTTTCTTTCGTATACTGAAAATTTGGTGTTTTTAGTGTATACATCTGCGTATTCTAGTCACTAACTTTGGCTCATTGTTGGCCTTTTGTGGCTCAGAACATACGTAGTATCTGTGGGGTTGGTCCTTGGTCTCACTACGATAACGTATTGTTAACACTGAATGGTGCATGTTCATTTGACTACAAAATTTGTAATTTTCTGTTTTCTGTTTATACATTTCTCAGGGAAAGGGGCTTTCGGAGGAAGTGCCTTTAGACAAGCGTCGGAGATTAGGTCGCGATACTGCCGGAATGGGGAGATTGGCGGCTCCATCCCTGAGGAGCAGAAGGGCACTTTCTGATGCAAATGCTGGTCAAGTAGTGGGGGAATCTATGAGCAATGCCTCTTCAAACACCGAAGGCTTAAGTACTGAAGATGGTGGGTTAGTTGAGTTCCGAAAAGAGGAGGCGAATGCACTTCTGAATGAGAAAATAAAAGGAAAAACAAAGTTTGATTTCAAGGTTTGTTTCTTTCTGCTGTTTCCAGTGAAATTATGAAATGGAGTCTCAGAGAGATTGTAAGAGAAACAATTTTGGTTTCAGGGCAAGTGCGAGATGATGACAGAATATATAAGAAAACTTCGAGCTTGTGTCAAATGGTACTTGGAACAAGAGGAACTCCACGATGCTGAACGAGAAAAACATGCCAAAACATGTAAGTAAGATATAAGTGTAATTTGGTTAGTGCTTTCTCATTTCTAGAGTTATTTCTTGTGCTGTCGGATCATATCAAGTTGATGTCTAAAGCCACCAATTATTGAACATATCATTTAGGAATTTTATAATGCATATGAGCATTCACTAAAATTGCAAATATTCATTTTAAACACATTCTTTTATGAATAGTGAATGAGCTGAACCAGAAGCTGGAAGAGTTGACTTGTACCATTGATGAGCTAAGAAAAAACTACACAGAACTGAGTGACAAATTCTTAAAGGAAGAAGCTGCAAAACTGGTAATCTAATATTATTTATACTTATTATTATCTACTTGAGAATTTTTATTGGTGCTTTTTTGGGTTAGATCCTTACTATCTTTCTTGTTTACAGGCTTCAGTTGAATCCTACCAAAAGGAAGTGCAGGCTAGAATTCTTGTGGAAAAATCGCTAGCATCTGCATCAGAAGAGCTTGAGAAAGCACATGAAGAAGTCAAAAATGCCAACGAACAAGTGTGTTCCTTTGCACCTAGGTTAAGTTCAACGTCCTTGTCAATGAATTGCTAACATGTTTCTTGTTTCCTTGTTCAGATAAATAAACTTCGTTGCGATCACCAAAGATTACAAGAATATAATTCCAGTTTGCAGCAATACAATAGGAACCTCTCCAATGATGCAGTTAATGCTTCTGCTACAATCACTAGGTTGCAAAATGAGAAGGCTACAATCATGGAAACTTTGAGTGGCATAAGAGCTCATTTGGCTTCGGTGCAAAATCAATTAGCAGCTTCTAAAGTATGTTCTTTTGATCTCTCTCCACTCTCTCACCACTATCTTCTATTTTAATTGTTAATAATATTCCACTAGTGGTCTTGTAGATGGCTAACTATAGATATATCGCACAGCTTTGTGATTTATATTTCCCTTAGACTTCTTCTAACCTTTGCTTTTTTTTCCTGGTGATGAGTAAGCCTTTGAACCTTGAATCATTTCAAAATAGCTGATCGAACGGGTGTGTTTGAACCTTGAAATATTTCAAAATCATGGATAGAACATCTAAGTTAGATGCTGATGTGGCTGGAAGTTTGTGCTATCTTGTATGTTTCGCTGAAGATTT
This sequence comes from Nymphaea thermarum, assembly GCA_011799765.1. Taxonomy (NCBI): domain Eukaryota; kingdom Viridiplantae; phylum Streptophyta; class Magnoliopsida; order Nymphaeales; family Nymphaeaceae; genus Nymphaea; species Nymphaea thermarum. The sequence continues at coordinate 73,798 of JAANDH010000934.1, forward strand.
TTTTGGCCAACTCATTTCTAGCTTAATATTATGTTGAGAAATGTTTATCTTGTATTGATCTTATATTTCAAATTTCCCCATTTGGCTTTCGTTGTACGTCAGTTAGTATGTACAAGGTGCTTGTATTAATGTTTTCATGCATGGCATTTTATTGTCTGTGGATGCATAAGGATCTAGGAATTTGCTTGTTCATCAGGATTCCATGAAAGAGGCTATAGATGCTAGAAACTTGGGAAAAGAGGAAGTGGCACGCATGAGTGCTGAATTGCAACAAATGAGGGAGGATAGAGATATGGAAAGGGCAAAGGTGAAGATCTTGACTGCTGAGGTTGAAAGATACAAAGAATGCACAGGAAAATCCACTGCTGAGTTGGAACATTTGACAACAAGGACTAATTGCTTGGAGGTATCGCTGAATCTTTGTTTTGAGAATGTCTATATGATGGTTAACTCAATCATCTCTCCACATTCTGTTTCTGCAGGAGGGTTATGAATCTCAGAAGGAGCGAATAAGAATGCTTGAGCAACAGCTTAAAATTGCTCGTGAAGAAAAACAGGTTGACGAAGTATCATCTTTTGAGTTTGGGGTTTATTTGTACAGTTTGTTGCTTGAATTCAGTCGTGATATGTTTTGTCTGTTTTATATTTTTATGGCTTATGAGGCTTCGCATTCAACTTAGATTTATTTTTGTGTTTTGATAAATTTATCATGCTAGTTCTTTGTATTACTTGGTCACATGGATCACTTTTCGGATGAACTAGTAAATTACTGAATAGTGCAAGTTAAGTTTTTATTGGTTAATTTAAGTTATATTTTTCACTGAGGTTTAGGTAAATTAACTTTCTTGCCAATTGTGATGTATCAGATGTCTGAAGCGTCAGTCTCGGATTTGAAACAAGAATGCGAAGATAGGAAAAAGGCAATGCGAGAACTTGAAAATGTCCTTGCAGAGAAAGAACTACTAATTTTTGAGGGAGAGTTGGTCCGCAAGAAGTTGCATAATGCTTTACTGGTACCGTTTTTTTAATGTTACCTGCGTAGTTTTCTTTTATTTTAGTTTACTTGATAATTTCTTGCTTTCATTGCAGGAGTTGAAGGGGAATGTTAGAGTGTTTTGCAGGGTCCGCCCTGTTTTGCCAGATGACGAATATGGTGGTGGTGAAGCAACTGCTATTTTTTATCCTTCATCCGCTGAGTTGCTTGGTCGTGGGATCGAGTTGGTTCAGAATCCTGGTAAAGAATATCCGTTGGACTTTACTTTTGTGATAATGTAAAAAAAGGATTTGAGTTCTTATTTGTAGTCGAGAGATTTTTTCTGCACTATGAATGAAACTTTGATGTTGGCTATAGAATGTTACATGCAACGTGGCATTTGATTGTATAAGTTCAACTATTTACTTGAAACTGGATTTGTTTTGCAGGACAAAAACATTCATTTAGTTTTGATAAAGTGTTTAACCACGATGCATCTCAAGAAGAAGTGTTCACTGAAATTTCCCAATTAGTTCAAAGTGCACTGGATGGTTATAAGGTGACTATGCTTCTTTTTATGACTTCCATGGAGTATTTGGTATGGTAGCAGAAATGATGCTTGTTGAATTAGCATGTCAATGTGTTACCATCTTGCAAAAGGAGAGTTGGCAACTTAATTTTTCCCCCTTGTTAAAGAAACTGGACGATCTTAATTTGCTCCCATGTTAAAGAAATTCTTCACTTGTTTATGATGCTTCTGGAAATGCATACTGGACGATCTTAATTTTTCTTCCACGTTAAAGAACTGAGAAAACTGGATGATAGCTCTAATCTTCATACTCAAGTGCACCGAGGCACCGAACCGCAAAAAGTTTTCGCAACTCTTTTGTCTTCTGTTTAGGCTTTTTTATTATCTTTTATTTTCCCCTTTCCTTTTTTTATTTTTTTTTCTTCTCTCTCTCTCTCTCTCTCTTGTTTTTTCTTTCATTGACACTTTTTGGCATCTTCTAAGTGTCACCTTGTCTTTTTTGAAGAACCAACCTCTGTGGAGATTTTCTAGAGACTTTTGTTCCCTTGGGTTTTTGTTTATTGCCTCTCTCTGTTGTCAGTATGGGTGCTTCCTTTGGCTTCCGTGATTTAAATGCCAAATGACTCATAATGTGTGCTTGCGGGCATTGACGTTCAACTTGGTCAGGTCAACTTTCTGACTAATGTGGATCATGACGAATTTATATTTGTATAAAATATGTAAATGTTTATGTACGGCATGTCTGCTGTACATCTGATACTTTTATGGTGATAAAGCAGTACTTAGGATAATGTGTACAGAAGGTTTTCTCCCACATGCATGCACTCTGCATGTGGACTCGGGTTAATTTTCATTTATAATATTTATTCCATAAACTCGACGATGTATTAGTTGATTTTGGAGTTCTAAATGATACTGGTTGCATCTTGACTAATATAAATCCTTCGACATGGTAATGCCTCCCAGCAAATACAAGTTCTCGTTTCAATTTACTTTTATTTCCTCTACAATTTGGTTTATCTTCTCTTCAGTGCCTGCTTTCGTTATTGCTTCTGTTGTCTACGTAATGCAAAAATTGATGAAGTTGCTGAAGCACATATGAATCGGCTCTGGATTCAGCCAACCTGACTTCGTAACTTCTTGGTGTCATGATGAAAGGTATTATGCCTAGGTAGAGTCATACCATGCCTTGGTTTGGTTGTAAGATTGTGGACAATTATTGGGTTAATCTAGTAGGAGGCTGATTTGATATGGTAGAGATGAAGTCATCAATTCAATAAATTTCTTTGCATTAGCAACCAGTTTTTTTTTTATGCCATCATGATAATTTTCTCATTGTTGGTGTCTGTTTTTGTTTTCATGTTGATATGCCTCTGTTTCCTAATGCATTTATTGGTTTTTTGGTTTCTCAGCCTAATTCAGTCTTAAGTTTATCCTTTTGGTAGGTTTGTATTTTTGCTTATGGACAAACTGGCTCTGGTAAAACATACACAATGATGGGTGGAACTGAAGCTCCAGAGCAGAAAGGGTTGATTCCTCGTTCTTTAGAGCAAATATTTCAGACCAGCCAAGCTTTATCTTCACAGGGTTGGACATTTAAGATGGAGGTGCGTCCATGTTACCAGACTTTGTCGTATGTGAATCCTTGACTAAATTGTTAGGTTATGGGTATTTTATAATTTTATTACTAGCGACCTTTTCTTTTCCACAATTTCAGGCTTCTATGCTAGAAATATATAATGAAACAGTAAGAGATCTGTTATCACCTAGCCGAGCAAGCTCTTATGAAACATCTCGACAAGAAAATCCTTGCGTTGGGAAACAGTACACCATCAAGCATGACGCAAACGGGAACACTACTGTGTCTGACCTTACTATTGTAGAAGTTGGAAGTTTGATGGAGGTCTCGTCTCTTTTTCATCGAGCTGCACAAAGCAGGTAGCTGAGTGTATAGTGATACATATGCATTCTTTTCTTGTGCAAAATACTTTTTGGCAGTCAAAAATTTGCAAAAACAATTTAGTTTTTCCTTCAGTGAAATTATGACACGACAATCATGATTGTCTATGACTTGTAACTGATGACGCAAAGCTTTTCTTTAAACCGTATGTTTCGCTGTTAAATTCTGTGTCATTTTCTCCATCGAATGGAAGCATCACCCCACCACAGCCCTTATTGTTGTGCTATATTTGGTTCTCAGTTTGGTGTTTGATTGATTGTTTCTCCTATCTCAGGTCTGTTAGTCGAACTCAAATGAATGAGCAGTCATCACGAAGTCATTGCGTTTTTACATTGCGAATTTCGGGATTTAATGCGGTACTGGTTATTTTCTTTGTTTGTCATATGTTTGAACTTTTGTTGTGCTGTGCTTGAAATCCGACCGTTTGTCGTATCCTCAGAGCACTGAGGAACAAGTAAATGGGGTGCTTAACCTTATTGATCTGGCTGGAAGTGAGCGCTTATCAAAGAGTGGATCTACAGGCGAGCGTTTGAAAGAAACTCAGGTTTGCTGTATTTTTCTTCACATATTGTAATTCTGTATCAATACAACAGGACAAACACACGGTTATTTTACATTCTTATTTGATGTTTATGGAAAAAGCTAAGCATCTGTTGTGGGGCAGGCGATTAACAAAAGCCTGTCGTGCTTGGGTGATGTCATCTTGGCCATTTCCAACAAAGATAACCATGTACCCTTCAGGAATTCGAAGTTGACCTACCTTTTGCAGGTAGAGTTTCTTTGTCTTATATTCCTCGACATTTTCTGACAGTTCCAATCTTCCATTTATATGTCAGCGTTTCCCTCTTTATTCTGATGTAATATCTACTTGCTTTGATAGCCTTGTCTTGGCGGTGATTCCAAAACGTTGATGTTCGTCAACATTTCGCCGGTTCCTTCGTCGGCTAATGAGTCACTCTGTTCTTTACGATTTGCGGCGAAAGTAAATGCCTGTGTGATTGGAGTTCCTCGCCGTCAAACACATCCCCGTCCTTCTGATGCTCGCTTGAGTTGCAGTTGATGATTGTTGAAAGGTAATGTTCTCATGGAGTTCGTTTCTTCTTTTGCACGCGTATCCTGTAAACATAGTTCGTGTTGAGTACGTTATCTAAAAATGAGAACCCAAGCCAACTGACGCCTTCATTCGGTTATGAACTATGTTTTACTTTCAGGTGCCTTGTTTAATCTTTGTACTTTCTTGGTGTCAGGTGTCCTGGTTTGTATCTTCTCAGATGCTCGCACATGTTTGGTGCCGTCTGTTACAATTGTTATCTGATAGATTGATTGTGCAAATGCACTCGAGCTCCTCAATCTCTCCTGTGCTGTAGTTTTGTTTTTTTCGTTGTTGGCTGCATAATCTTTATGCAGTTGTAATATGTATACAGGTATCTAATGGTGCCACTGTAGAATTATTTGTGAAGTATGAGGGATCTCTTTGGGCATTCTTGCTCTTTGAAATTGAATCCAAATTTCAAATCTAAATCTCTCCATTGCATTGGCTACCTCTCCCAGCAAGTTTTCTGGGTCGCATTTGCATTATTTTGTTTTCAATTCGATCGCACATCAGCCTTGTGGAAATTTGTTTTTTGTACAAACTCTGTAGCCGACTCTCCCTTGCGGTTAAAAAAAATGAAAGTAACTATTAACTTTGAAAAATGATCCCTTTACTCTGGTCAGCTCCCTTCCTGCCATGGTTGTTCGTCCTTTGTTTTCTTGCTTCACAATTCACATCTAAAACTCTCTTATGCCACATCCTTCGAGTTGAGCAACATCTCCGATGTTCTTATTTGTGAACCACAGGTAAACAATGTAAAATGACCAAGCCGTCAATTCATAATTCATCTATTAGCAATTACGAAAAGGTCGACGAAACTTTTTTAACTCTAAATCCCGGCGAGCAAACCATTGAAGGGTCAATAAATGTAAATACTTGATTTTAAAGAATTGTAGGGTTTGCCCTTAGAAAGGGGACCCTTCCAGAAATTCTCCGAGGCCTAGGCTGAACCCAGGCCTTGGAGGGGGTTTGGAAATAGTTTTCAACCAGCAATTGACGCGCCTCGGTTTAACCTCACTAGCTGCGTCATTGCCCCAAGCGCAAAGATAATTTAGGTGTTTCCTTCAACGCTCTTTTATAGGCTCCGAGAACCCTCCTCACTCTTCTTTTCTTCGATACAGGACTAAAACGTTGCCCAATGACAAGTTCGTTACTCTCTCGTGTTGCATTTGTCTCCACCACTTTCCAGTTATGAGCTAAGCGCGTGAAAACGTCGGGAAGCCAATTCACCTCCGTCGTAATCGAGCGGCTCTTTTGATGATTAATGGATTTCTTCGTTTCAAGTCTTTCAAGCTATCCACCAATACTATCGATCGTTGGCTCTCGAAGGGAGTTGAGAAACACCAACTTACTTCTGTTCAGTGTGGGGCTCTTCTTCAGTCTTTCACGAACACGAAATCTGTTGGGCAAGGCAAACGGCTTCATGCCTACACTATCACATCTGGTCTTCTCTTCAATAACACTTACTTGTGCACCAAACTCGCTGCTTTGTATGCGAGTTTTGGCGAGATGGTTGATGCCGGGTTGATCTTTGATAGGATCGTGCTCAAGAGTTCTTTTCTTTGGAATGTCATGATTAGGGGCTATGCGAACAGTGGATTGCCTGAAGATGCGTTAGTTTTGTTTGGTGAAATGATCTGTTTTGGGCAGAAGGCCGATAATTTCACGTACCCATTTGTTCTGAAGGCTTGTGGTGATCTGCTGATGGTGAGGTTGGGGAGGGAGGTTCATTGCCAGATTGTAGTTCGCGGGTTTGAGCATGATCTTTATGTTGCGAATTCTCTTTTGGCGATGTATATGAAATTTGGCGAGGTTTGGCTTTCCCGCCAATTGTTTGATAAAATGTCTGTACGGGATTTGACTAGCTGGAACATTGTGATATCGGGCTATGCTCAGAATGGTTATTTTGATCAGGCGATTTCTGTTTTTCGCGTGATGGAGCAAGCTACGGTGGGTCAGGATAGGGTTACCTTTCTGAGTTTGGTGGCTGCATGTGCTAATTTGTCTGATGTGGAGCTCGCAAGACAGGTTCATGGGCGAATTGTCGGGGAGTCTTTGGAGTATGATGCCTTTGTCCGGAATTCACTGATAGATATGTACTGCAAATGTGGTTTCTTAGTGGGTGCAGTGAAGCTCTTTGAAGGGATCGTCGATAAAGATGTCGTGTCGTGGAACTCCATAATTGCTGGTTGTGTTAGGAACGGAGAGCCAGTTAGGAGCTTCACTCTTTTCCGAAGAATGCGGGCTGAAATAGATGAAGTTGATCAAGCTACTTTGACCAGCTTGATTTCCGCTTGTAACCAGCTTACTGCCCTTCACTGCGCACGGTGCATCCATGCTTACATTATTGAAATTGGATTTGGGTTTGACATAACTTTAGGGACTTCTGTCGTAGATATGTATGCCAAATGTGGCAGCGTCGAGTTTGCGCGGCAAGTTTTCGATGAGATACCGACAAGGAATTTGTTTTCTTGGAGTGCTATTATTGCAGGCTATGGACTTCATGGGAGAGGGAAGGATTCACTATCATTTTTTGAAGAGATGAAGCATAGTGGAATCAAACCAGATGGAGTTACCTGCCTTTCAGTTTTAGCTGCATGCAGCCATGCAGGTTTGGTAGATGAGGGTAGAGAAATTTTTGAAAAAATGTCCAGTGAGTATTCTGTAGTTCCTCAAATGGAGCACTACATTTGCTTCGTTGACCTCCTTGGTCGAGTTGGTCGACTAGAGGAGGCATATGATTTCATTGAGAGCATGAAAATGGAGCCTAGTATTGATGTGTGGGCATCTCTCCTTTCTGCTTGTAGAACACATAACAATATGCATCTTGCAGAAGCTATAGCAGATAAGATTTTTCATTTGAAGCCTAAAGGAATTGGGGCCTATGTTGCTCTGTCAAACATTTATGCATCAGCACGTAGATGGAAAGATGCAGAAGTCGTCCGTGCAATTCTGAGGCAGAGAAAGTTGAAGAAGCCGCCTGGTTACAGTTTTGTTGAACTAAACCGAACAGTCCACTGGTTTCTGGTAGGTGACAGGTCTCATCCTCAGTCTGAGGAGATTTACGCTAAACTGGCTGATTTGAGAATTCAAATGAAGGAAGCTGGTTACAAGCCTGATACAAGCTCTGTCTTCTATGATGTCGAGGATGATGTGAAGGAGAAAATGCTCGAATGTCACAGTGAAAGATTAGCAATTGGGTTCGTCCTCATCAACACAAGGCCAGGTACTCCCATCAGAATTGCAAAGAACCTTCGCGTATGTAATGACTGCCATTCTGCAACGAAGCTAATATCAAAGCTTGTTGGTCGGGAGATCATTGTAAGAGATGCCCGTAGGTTTCACCATTTCATTAATGGCTCTTGTTCTTGTGGTGATTACTGGTGAAATCTTTGTCATACTCGAATCTTCTAATCATGCAACTGAACAAATGCAATGCTCCCATAATGGAATGGGTTGCCAATCAAATAGAATTCTTTTTGCGAGATATATTACACCGTAGACGTCTATATACTGTATGATAACTCAGGCCTCAACGCCTAAAAGGTCTTCATCTGGCAGGGTGACTTGTGAACATGACCACATTGAGTACAGGATGCCACAAGTTCAGAAACCCACGAGAGTACACCCTTTACGTGAATGTTGGAGTTAGGTAAGATGAGCCTCGCAGATTTTCCCGACGCTCGGAAAAAGTGACGGCTCCTTATAGAGGAGGTTTTCCTCACAAAATACTATATAAAATCAACACAGCGCTAGGTTGAGTCGGAGTATCTGCATGGGCATACCTAATGTGTTTTGGAATCAAAATTCAATCTGAGATTATAATCTTAATTTTCCACTTCTTCTGTGCACACGTGGATCTATATTAGATCTAATCTTCTTATGATTTACCCATTTTGTACCAACATTGCCTTTATCTCTAAAAACTCGGGTTACAGGGAAATTCAGTGATGAATTTAGGTTCATTGTAGTTCACAATCAGCATCTGACTTGAAAGAGCTACCATGTTCACAGCTCTAGACAGGGAAACTTTACATCCTCTGCAACCAAACTTTATTATGGTGACAGTGTGCGAGCAAGAAGAAAACCAAGAAAACAAAGAATCACAATATTTAACGTGGTCCGACTAATAGTCTACGTCCACTGATTGCTGTCCTCTCACCCTCTTTTCTTCTTTTTTTCATAAGAGGAGAGGTTTCACTTGTTCATTATTTAACAGTACAAGGATCAGATCCCTTTGCGCAAGATGAAGATCTGGATTTTTTACGATAAGGCCAGTGGATCTCTCAAAAGGAAGCGTAAAGCGTTGAGTAGCGAGTGGCTTGGTCATAATGTCGGCAACTTACATAAATCACCTGTAAGTGCTTCTTGGTAATAGGATCTCCTACTAAATGCACATCGATTTCAATGTGTTTTGTACGCTGGTGGAAGACAGAATTACCTGTAAGTACATAGCTCTAATATTGTCACATATAAGTTGAGGTGGTGTTGAGCAAGGAAAATATATCTCTGAAAGCGAGTAAGAGAGAGATTCAACAGCAGAGCCCCCTGTATTAGTTCGGTACTAGAACGAGCGACCATAGCTTGCTTTTTTACCTGAGCAAGAAATAAGAGGGGGTCCCAAAAATATTGCAAAACCACCAATCGATTTGCGGTCTTCACAATCATCGGCCCAATCACCATTTGGTAAGGTAGTAAGAGTGAAGTCCCGAGCCGGGCGAAGAAGAAGAACATAAACTCGTTTGACTGCAGTCCAGTGAACGTCTTCTGTGGGGGAATGCATAAACTGGCAAAGCTTGTTAACAGTTAAGGCTAAATCAAGACGTGTAAGAGTGAAGCATTGAAATGCACCCCCGACTTGGATGTACTGAGTGGGATCAGGAAGGGGGTGTCCCCCATTCTTAGAGAGAGGTCCTGAAGTGCTAAGAGGGGTCGTCACAGGCTTTGCTCCATGCATATTTGTTTGGAGAAGCAAGTCAAGCGGATACCGTTGCTGAGTTAAGAGAAGCCCTTCGGATGAAAACTGCGCCTCAATTCGAAGAAGATAATGAAGCTGCCCAAGATCTTTAAATGGAGATTTGAGACTGTAGTTGCTGAAGGAGATCCTGTGTGAGAGTCTGAGATCAACTAGTGGGAACAATGTCATCCACATGAATAATAAGAAGAAAGAAAACCTTATCGTGTTTTGTGCATACAAACAGGAATATGTCGATCTTGAAGCCAGCAAAGCCAAGAGAGAGCAAACATGTGGTAAGACAATGAAACCATGCCCGAGGTTTACGCTTAAGTTCTTAAAGTGCGTGCCTTATGTAATTTGCAAACATAGCGAGGGAATTGATGATCGAAAAAGCATTGAGGTTGAACCATGTATGCCCCTTTCTAGACGTCCATGTAGAAATGCAATTTGCACATTTAGCTGCAGTATTGGCCACCCTTGAGTAAGAGCAAGAGTTAAAATAATACGAACAGTAAGCGGCTTTGGCTTAACAAAACTGGATAAAAAGTTTTCAAAATAGTCAAGTATTCATTATTTAACAATAGACGGCTTAACAACTAACAGGATCCATTTATAGGCTCGAGCCCTTGGTTTGGTAGATCCCAACCTGTCTTCTAGACCCTCTTTTTAGGATGCTACAAACCCACCCCTTAAAGAACATGTGTCCGCCTGTGTGGGGCCCTATGTCCGAGCCAACTCTAATACCATTGTAACAATAAATCCTTGGTTCGGCAGATCCTATCCCACCCCCTAGCAACTTCAACTCAAACCAACAAAAAACTAGGAATCAGAACAACTATTTATTTAATACTCTACTGTTAAACCTTTAAAAATTACTCACAATGTTCAACAAGAGATTAAATTTTTGGAGTACTAAAATGTTTCTTTTAACACAATCATACAATTTTATGGGCTGTGTGGTGGTATGCTCAAGGAGTAGTTTCATTCTTAATTCAACTATCCCAATCACTTCATCTGACAAGCCCCAGCAGCACCAGGCAAGTCAGGCAGACTGGAAGATCAGCATATGGTCCCCTAATGATTCCGATCAATTCATATGCGTCGAATGGACGACATGTTCTCTCCCGTTTTTTTCCCCTGAAAATCTAGCCATCTACTGGGTCGGCCAAACCGGTTCGTTGATTATTTTGCATGGTGTAAAGAAAAGGCCAAGCGAACTTCAGCAGCCTGATCTTCTCCGGGTACGTTTTCAGAGGAGACACTTTTCACTGATCTGTAGCTTCAAATGTTTGCTTTCTTTTACTGCTTTGTCTGTTGAATCGAAAGCGTACCATTGACTATGGTGCCGCAGAATGCCTGTTCACCTTTTATGGGCATCCTAATATGTCTGCTGTCCTACCTGTAAAAGGTATTCAAATCTAAAAGGACACAATACAACTGTCAAATTTCCTCGTCTGTTTTAACGAGCACCTGACAGGCAAGTCGGACAGACGGCACGATCGGCAAATGGTCCCTTGGTTTGTGCTCTTCATCTGCCAATGGTGGAGACCATCTTTTGGTTTCTCCTTTTTTCTTTCTTGAGAAGACGAACACATCTAGCCATCAACCGAGCCGGTTGGAAGAACAGCCAAATTTCCTCTGGGTACATCTTGAAAGGAGACCATTTCTCGAGGAAAAGAAGGCCACTTGTTCCCGCTTTTATCTCCCTGAAATTGAACCGGTTAGTTTGAAAATTCTTGACTCTTTAATCTTGATACTTTTCTCTATTGTATTGTCTTCAGGCAATCTGCAAATAAAATTTACTGTAACATTTGCTTGGGAAGAAGAGGCTAAGTTGTCTCATTGTGAGGAAGCCATAGGTTTCTTGACTCAACAAAAACTCGGGATTACTCCCTGAAACTCCCAGTTTTAGGATGTCTACCCACCCTGTCTTCGTAGTTAATTTGGGCCTTCTTTCCCTTCCTAATGCTTTCACGTGACGCCACCTCTGCTTTTATGTTCCAGCCACTCGCCCCTGGGAAAAGCCTCCTAGAGAGAGAGAGAGAGAGAGATATGGGCACCTCCTTCCTCCTACATGCTTAGGCCACAAACCCCTTTCTCTGTTCCTCTCTCTCTCTCTTGCACATGGGCTACCAACTGAGCAGTTTGGTCATCCGAAGGTGAAGAATAAGAACAAGAAAAGGAAGAGGAACTGAAGACCAGGAGGGTTTCTAGCAGCAGAATGTGTTACGTGGGGAAGGCGACTAAGATCTTCATAGTGGTAGTAACCATACTGGCGTTCACTGGACTGGTGCTGGCCTTCCATTTTGTTCGCCATGGTACCAATAACAAGGCCCACCAGCCACTGGGTTGCTCTTCAGCCAGCGGCTTCTTCTGCCCTCCTCCCTTTTACCCTCAGCCTATCCCTGCAGTCACCGTTGGCGCTGGGCCACCCTTTAGCGCCCCTGGCCCGCCTCCCCCATCCCTAGGAGGCGGCGACGGCGGCGGCGTTAGCAGCAGCCCCGGACCTATGCATGCGTGATCCCAGGTACCCTTCCGATTGTTTTTCCCCCTCTGTTCTTTGTACAAAATCTCTCTCATCTCCCCTCTCCTCTTGAGACCAAGTTTTGACTGAGTTTTTCTTTCACTTTTGGGTTCTGGGGACTTAGGGTTTTGGTGTCTTTGTGAGACAGAAAGAGTGATTTGTGAATTTCATTTCTTCAATTTGATGTAAACGAAGGGATTTATCATTCTGTAACTGGTTTCATCTCTTTCACTTTCTGATGGAAACTGATCTCAGCATTCCCAAAAGAAAAGCGAGAAACAAATTGAAATCTACTTGAAGAATGCTGCTTGATTTTATTCAAAAATCGTTTGTCATATAATGAAGTGACTGTTTCAAGACGAAAGCAGTGAATGATGAGATCCGGTAGAGGTGGAACTGCTTAAAATGATCCAACATGGACAGTTCCAACGACCTGCAAGAAAAAGAAGAAGGGCGTTTTGGATTGGAAAACTTTGGAGTGACTATGACATCTATCTCGGGAAATATTGGGCAATGGGCAGTTGGCATTGTTGTTCAACGTTTGACTGACAGGTTCCTAGATTAACCTCTTTGTTGTAAAATCAATGGTTGAAGAGTTTCTACTGAAAAAAAAATGTGAACATTTACATCTTCTAAATGATAAACTGTGGATTAGTTCAATGAAGCTAAGTTGGTTCAGTAGCTCGTTCATTTTCCATTACAAGAATGAGCAAATCACAGCCATCGGATCAAGCAGCCGGAGAGTAGAGAGTTACTTGCTTAGGTATTGTTTTTCTCCTTTGTGTTGCCTAGATTTAAGATTCGATTCAGTGCTCATTTGAGATCCGTGACGAGAGATCCAAAGAGAATAGACAATGGTCTCTGTCATTTTGCTGCTTTTACTATGAAGTCACTTCTCTTTTTTATCTAAAGTTTGCGAGTACTTGGGAATATTCCCATACATAAAGTCGGAGATTTCACATCTATAAAATGAAAGGTCCAATGATCAACTTTGCAAGTAGTTGTTAGAATCAGCAGGTGTCCAATCTTGCATTTAATTAAATGAAATCCCTTTTTATTAGATGGAAGAAGTCGTCATATTTGATCTTTTCTGAGATTGTAATTCTCAATCCATGGGGGAGCAATATCAGTGCTTTGTTGAGTAAGGTGCCAAATTAATTGGATGATTTACTTACTCTATTTGTAACATCTCATACTTTTAGTCAGTCGTCTAAAATTGTGAGGAATCTTATGAGATTTATAAAAGAAGTCAAGTAATTAGTTTTCTTGGTTCTTGAAAGTCCGGTATATGAAGTCATTACAGTGGTCCAAAGTTGGTTCAATGCTCGGTACAGAGTTGGTTCAATGCTTGGACTTTTAAGTCTCACATACATAGACATATCTTCCTGAAAAGAACTGGATTGTTGACACTTCAAAAGTTAGGTCTTATATCTAAAATTATGAGTATCTAAAATTATGAAGAATTTTGATAGACTTATAAATGAGTTTGGGAAGAAGAAAGGTTTGATCTAAAACGCATGGACTTCAAATCCACAAGATTGCCTTATTCAAGTTAAGCTTCACAAATTTTCTCTGTTTTACATTGACAACAGTTCCCGATTAAGATGCCAGCAAAGCTGCAGAAGGGTAGGCAAACGCCTTCTCGAAGTTACAGTGCAGTTAGTTCAGGTGGCTTTCTCTTTAACCAATGCATAACTGTTCTTTTACCGGCAGAAAGGTAAAAGCTGACTAATTTTGTTCTGTTGTTGAACGAAGTTGCTGTGCTTAGCCTTATTTTAAAAGAAAAAACAAAAAGCTGTGCATAGCGTTACTGTCTTCTTCATAGAATAGCCTATTTGACGTTACTCCTCCCGTTCACAAGTGGGTTTCATCTTTCCTGGTTGGGCGCCATTAAAATCTCATTCAAATTTTATGTAGATGGCGATCGATTTGCAAAGGAACCATTCTCTAGGAGTTGGGCATGTATAAGAATGCCATTTTTTTAGTTTGAAAACACAATTATCAATAACAATATAAAAACCTGGAAGTGATCAAATTTGTTTGAGAACAAAGGAAACATTAAGATCACAATGGAGCTAATCAACATTGTAGACTCTGCATTTCTAATCAAATGTGGGGTGAGAAAAGCATTTCAGCTGCCTTTTGCAGCTTAAGATGAGAGGAAAGGAAGCGAACAGAAACCATATCACAGGTTGAAGTCTACACTAAATAGAGGCGCCTTGGTTAAGAGCATTTGCTTTCCCTGGTGCATTTTGTGCTGAAAGTGCATCGGACCTGCCATTTGATCTCCATTGCAGCCTGAAGTAGCCAAATAACTGTTACACTTCTTCCAAACTTCTAAGGTAAAGATCCCGACCCCCTTACCTTTGAGAGCCCAGGTTCGGAGTTATTGGATTTGAAATCTGCAAATTTAGATAAGTGGGTCCGAGGTTCGAACCCTGTGATCGCTGTCATGTTTTAGCATGTTATTCTTCTAGGTTGTAAATGGTAGGTTGTAAATGGTAGGAAGTACGATACCCGAGTTGATGGATATACTATAGGTTCACCCAGTGGCGTAGCCACATGTGGGCTGGTGCGGGCAGTTGTCTGCACCAACTCCTGAAAATTTCTTTATTTTTACATTGACAAATCTAATATTTACTTTTATACATGTAAGGTGCCCCTCCAATATAAAATGTTTCTAAACAGGTGCTTCTCCAGCTAATTTTTCTGACTCCACCACTGAGTCCACCCAAAGCAAACTAAAACCTTTGAGGTTTAAGGGTATAATTTTGGACGTTTTGCATATAAAGAGATTTCTCCTATGTAAATATTAAAAAGAAAACATGAATTTTAGATCTTTGTAGACATGAGGTCCAATGAGATTTGAGAGGATACAAACATGCCCTGAATATAGACAGAATTTTTAACGAGTTGGTGGCTTGTTCTCCTCTCTCTCTCTCTCTTTATATATATATATATATATATATATATATATATATATATATATATATATATATATATATATATATATATATATATATATATATATATATATATATATAATCTTCTTAATCTTTAGTTTTAGCTGGGGAAAAATCGGAATTGAATGAAATTTTATGTTTGGACGGATTTTATGCCCACATTTTACCGTCAAAACCTTTCAACATTAATGAAGGGATTTTGAAACTATTTCCGTGTTCTTTATATTGATCTTCTCGGTAATTACTTTAATTACCTGGTGTGTGGTGAAGATTCAAAATATGATTTTTTTTTGTTTCAATTTCTCACAAGATCTTATACTGACGCGTAACATTGGTATTTGGTTGAGTTGCATACAATGAAAAAAAAAAAGCGTCTGCCTCGAAATGTCACATAAATAGGCTGAATTAAATTCTTACAACTTAGAGAGTGCATTAATGAGAAGAATATTATGTTGTTTGTAGAATACATGTGCTCCTACTCATTAATGGATAAGTTACTATGGATTTGGATTGAGGGTTGGATCGGCCGATAAATCTACGATCTTAGCAAACCTAAGGAGATGTTGGATTATGAAATTCATGGATCTGATGGGAAGCGAGGGAAGAGAGAGAGACCCGCGTTGTTTAGTAAAAAAAAACTGATATACTAGTTTTGGTAATTAATGTTTTTATGTGCGTTTTTAATAGAAAAACTGATATCTTAATTTGTTTTACTTTCAGATTTAGGGTATGTGTCTCTCTACATTTGTTTTTCAGCCACGAATATTAGGATTGAATGAGATGTTATCTCAAAGATGCCTAAAAATCTTACGCCAAGCCAGTTAATTGAGTTCTTTCCGATTATTGTGGATGCATGAATAAGTTGTGACCAAGTAATCTACTTGAATTTGAATTCATTACCAAAATAGGTGACAATATGGCACCATGGTACAAAAAAAAACAAGCAAATCATAAAAAAAAAAACAGAAAATCAGCAGATAAAGAAAAATGAAGAACATAATAGAGAGAGAGAGAGAGAGAGAGAGAGAGAGAACATAATGTCGACATCGAAGATATAATACACATAGTGTCGACATTTATTGCATCAAAAATTCAACACTTGGTACTGACCGGTGAGTACTTACATTGAACGCGGGGCTTCCATGAATGGTCCTCACAGCACATTTTGTGTGAGATCTTGATAAATGAGTTTTTGGTATATATATATATATATAGAAAGAGAGAGAGAGAGAGAGTGTGTGTGTGTGACCATAAAATGAAAATATATAGCAAAATTTGAAGACAAAAAATCCTCTAAGTACATAAGCAAGCCGTAAAAACAAAATAAGAAGGTAATATACAAGTTAGTATCACAATAAAATGCAATAAGAAAGATAGAGAGAGAGAGTGGACAGACAGAACAACAGAGTCACCCAGCAGTAGACGAAGGACGACGCCGTAGCAGAGAGAGAGAGTGTGTGTGTTTGTGCATTGGGTTTACCCTATGCATCCTTCTAGACGGTCTTGGTAAGGATAGGCAAGATCCAGTTGGTAGCTGGATCCAGGTTTTGTAGAAAGCAGTGTGTCTGGCTCCAAACCTGAGCTTGAAACCCGACCCGTTCACACGTAAAAATTGGATCTCAAGCTAGTCAGACCAGGGTTTGATTAATCCGGAACCAACACTAAACCGGCTTCGGTCCAACACTGGACCGACCCAAAGCCGACCCATTTGGCATAATGCTCCATGTAGGTAAAGGAAAGACATAAGACATTTACTTTTCCCTCATTTGGCTTGCGCACCTCTCATGTCAATTTTGGCATAAAGTTAGCTGGCCAAGACAAAGAATCCCGCGTCAAGAAATCGTCGTTATATGTCGATCACCCATAGTGCCTGTCTCCTTGATTTTTTTTTTTTCTCCTTCCCCTTCCTTTTCAGGGAATCCATCGACAGTAGCTCCCTGAAAAAACGGGATGTTCTTCTCTGCCAGTCATCAAATTTATTAGAATTATTTTTTCGATTCAAACACAACTTTTCCCATAAGACAAAACAAAAAAGCCTCATAAATTTAGAATTTACCATTTTTCTAATGTTAACATAAAAAAAGAGTAAGGGTTGAGTGTGAGTTTCGACTTTCTTTTGCGCAAGAAGATGAAATACTCTTTCTACTTACTCCGAACATTCTCTAATGCCAAATCCGAATCTTAAACGTCATGAACATGAGAAGACGTCAAACATATCGCTAAGCTGTAGCAACACTTTCATAAGCACATAACTTTAGAACCAGGTTTAGCATTTTAGAAACTTTGGGTTTTTGTATGAACTATTCATAATCTTGTTAGATTAAATGCCTTCATTTGAATATCCTTTTGGCATATGCAAATATATTATAGTACTACATTCTCTTTCAAATTCAACTGACCTCTAATTAAAATCATCAACTCATTAAGATGCTTACTATGATTTTTCACTTAAATTCTTTTATAATTACATGGCATGTGAAACAAGAGAATACCTTTTTTTGCTTTTGGCAAAAGTTTCACATGTTCATCAAAAACTTAAAGGCCTGAATAGAAAATTTATATTTTAATACGAAAATTCCCTTCTTCTTTTTGGCCTTTTCTGATTGAGCTGTATATTTATTGATCACTCGAGGGAAAACCTTAGTAAAAATAAAAAGAAGTACTAACGAGAAAGATAGTTAAATTCCACTTGGAGTTTTCCATTTTTTTTTTTCTCCAAAGAGAAGGACGATGAGTGGGCACAGCCGCACAGGCACAGCCCGCCCCTTATATAATGCTCCGCCCTTTTCTCTGTTTTAATTCCATTTTTTCTTTTATTTTTATCTTTCCGGGGTAGCCGCGTTTTCGCCGTGGACGCCGCATGCGGTGAGCATTCCGGCGAGGGAATCTTCCAGCGGGGGTGATTTTGAGGAGGTTTCCCGGTCGGTAAGATGACGCCCGGGGACAACTCCGTGTGGCTCCCCGAGTACGGGCTCATAGATATGGACGATGTGGGGGATTTTGCGGGGGATTTTCCGGCGACAGCGGCAACGGCGGCGTCCGGGTTGTACCCCCCGGTCGGTGAGGTTCCAGAGATCAGGTGTGTCGCCGCTGGTCCGCTAATTCTCCTTCCCTTCCTTTTTTCTGACATAATTGAATAGCCCACCTCCCCTCTCCCTCTTTCTCTCTGCACCCTCACCTCTTCGATGAATGGGGGTAACCTGGGTTTTTGTTATGCATCATGAAGTAGTTTCTCAATCCTTTCTGGATATTGACTGCATTCAGGATTTCTCCTGAAATTTCTTTTGTTCTGGAGTTTTAAGTTTTTCAATTAGTTCAAATCAATGAGGACAAAGACATGCCTTTGGGCCTTTTTTTTCGTGATTCTGGAATTGAAGACAGAGTTTTGGGAATCGAAATGTGATATGTTGTAAACACAGGTTGGGGTTATGGAGGGAAGTTTGAGGGATGCAGTACTTTCTGTGTGGTACGAATCTTAGATTGGGTGGTCCTTTTTTTTTTTCTTTGTGAAAATCACTGAAGGATAAGGATGCAATAATTTGCTGTTAATTTCTTTCTTATTGTTCAAACATGGTCAAATAAATTGCTCATGAGATGAAAAGGCGGCAGACCGCTCAATACGAGTTGACAAGGCTGCAGACCGCCTATGTCCGTTTGTTGTCTGAAACGTTTGGAAAGAACTTGCTTTCTCTGTGATCTTTCCACGTCCCCATGCAGAAAGAAAACTAGTATTGGCGGTGGATCCTTCTATATGCATACAGGGGTATTGATGGAGGACATGAAACCCTTTCCAAAAAATGATCCTGAATGGAGAGTTTTTAGTCCTTGCTGGCCCTTCCACTCTGAAAAAGCTTTATAATGGGCTGTATACAAAACAGAGTTTAGTTGTGGAGTAAAAGTACTGGGGATTTTTCTGCTGGTATTAGAGTGGATAACTATAATAACTATTGGGTAATCTGTTGTATCTTCCTCATTAGAAGTTGAAATATTGAGAAAGCTGTCTACTGAATTATCGTCGGTGAGTGTGAATGATTGCGCGCGATATTGTAATAATTTCCACAAGAAAAAACTTGTTTCTTTTATCTGTAGGATAAAAAAGGCAATTATGAAGACAAGAAGGAACGGAAGGGAAGACTAGCTGAAAGCATCCTACATCCTTTTATTTATTCAAAGAAGGGTATGGGCTGAGATTCTTTAGTGATATCACAGAAATAAAGGAGAGCATTTGATCGTAGATCATTTGTGAAACTCCTCTACACATGGTTGCATTTGTGCATTAGCTGATGTGGGTCAAATAGTTCATGGTAGCTGTGCTACTAGTAGAATTGATCTCAAGGGTACTGTCTCTTTTGCCTGTCATCTTTTCATTTATAAATAAATCATAAAGTTGATTGTCACGAAAAACACCATTTTTTTTAAAAAACGCGTATTTAACGCCAAAAACACTTCTGCCGTATAATACCCGTATTATTCCCGTTAAAAAAAAAACGTCAAAAAACAAAAAACGTGTATAATACCCGTATTATACATTATTTTGCCGTTTTTTTCCCGTTTTTTACCCTTTTTTATTAATTATTATTTTTTATAATTTTTAAGATGTATTAAATGTTTAATTTTTTAAAAAAATTTGCCGAACTTTTCCCGTTTTATTCCCGAGATATAAAACTTTGCCGTATTATGCCCGTTTTTTTTCCTCGCCGTTTAATACCCGTCTACGTTTTTTGTGACAATTAAATATATACAATAAGAGACACTGTTCAGTGTGCAAAATTTGAATTTCTGGTGTTTTCGTGGTTCTATTTCTCAAATGTTATATTCCCATTAGAAGGTACATGACTTTCTATAGTTTATTGTGTGCTCTATGGTGCTTGGGATTATGTTACCAATTACCATATGTTCCTAGATTAGATACAACAGTCATGTTTTGGTGTTGAACAACGGACTTACTGCTCTACAGGTGACAATTTTGAATAAACGATATAATCATGTTTTTAAAAGGTGAAATATCTTGAGAGGTGCTTTGGCTTATTTACTGTGATCTCAAGATGATCTGGGACCTGGATGGCCATTTAACCAAAGAGATTAATAATCTGAAATCTTTTTCATTGCCATTTTTAAGTTTGAATTTTGAAATAAAGTATTCCTCTAACACTAACACTTCGTACTTTTGTTTTCTACTTTGTTGCATAGTGCGGAAATGAGTGGTTCATTTGACGAGCCTGATGGCAGTGGGAAGTTGTGCTCACAGAAACGGTACTCTTTTTGTGAATCTCATATTGATAGAATATTTCATTCCCCCCCCCCCCCCTTTCCTTTGAATCTGAGTGGTTTGTTGCGAGATGGTTTTGAGAGCTTCATCTACTTGCTTCTAAAGTGTCGGGAACAAAGGGAGGAATTCTGTTCAATATGTCTGGTAAATTCGTATGTAGCCTTGGTGACAATGAAAACTGGAATTTGATATCACAAGCAATACATCCCCATGTAGCTACAGGGATCAGCAAGATCATATGATTATTCTTCATTGTTCATCTTATTCATTAATATGAGCATCAACCTCTGTAGTCATTTCCTATTGAAGCAACTGTGCTTATGAACTGTGGACCATGCTTGCACTATCCCGAGTCTCATCCATCAACTTGAGTTGAGATCTTCTGAGCAAAATTTCCATTGGTGTGATGATGGTCATCGCTGGTAAACCAGAATAGTTTTTCTGAATCTCCCGATTGGTTGAGTAATAGCTTTTCTCTCTTTCTTCTTTTTAGCTTTTTTCCTTTTTATTTGAGTTTATACTTTTTGAGCATTTTTTTTTTCAGTTGTGCTGACCTTGGCTGGTAGACCAGAATAATTTTTCTGAAACTTCTGAATAATTGAGTGATAGCCTCTCTCTCTTTCTTGCCTTTTGTGTTTGTATATATGTGTGTGTCTATTATGGAGCCTTAGTGACCATATAGTGTTGTTATCTTTGTCTAAATTTCAGTGGTAGACCTGAATTTTGCATTGGACATGGCTCCAAGGCAGTCAGGGAGAAGATGCGGAGGGATAAACTGAATGACAGGTCATCTCTCTCTCTCTCCCCTTCTTTTTCTCTCTCTCAATTACACACACAAACACATACACGTGCATGAGTGAGATGGTTTACGAGTTACGACAATATTTTCAGGTTCGTGGAGTTGAGTGCCTTACTGGAACCGGGAAAGAAGCCTAAGACTGACAAAGCATCCATTTTGTGTGATGCTATCCATCTCATGAATCAGTTGCGAAGTGAAGCAGACAAGCTAAAAGCTGAAAATGGGCAACTTGAGGAGAACATCAAAGAGTTGAAGGTGCTGCTTTTGTCTGATCACCTGACCGAACTACTTTGCAGTGACCCTGTTCCTTTTTGCTTTAGCTCATCTTGACCTCTATAACGATTCAATCTGTCTTTCTTCATTTACCATGTTCCTTGTCTCAAGATCCATCCTTCTGGCATCTCACTAAAAAGAGTGGCAATTTATTAGTTTAAGTTGAATTTAAGGTCTTGCCATTTTCAAATCTGTCTGTACTTAAAATCATTTTTTTGAATGATATCAAATATTGATTTCTGCGCACTTGATGAATCAAATAATTAAGGGAAACCAAATATAGAAGGCAGTGCATAAGCCTAGTTATGCGATTTGTAGTTATGGATTTTATGCTGTTGTAATGAGACATATTCATGAAAACATCATACATGTTTACTGCAGGCTGAGAAGAATGAACTGCGGGAGGAAAAGGTTAAACTAAAAGCTGACAAAGAAAGACTGGAGCAGCAGATGAAAGCAATGATGATGCCTGGAGGGTTTCTACCTCATGCTGGTGCACTTCAGGCTGCATTTGCTACTCAGGCCCAATTTCCTGGGCCTAAGCCCATGCCATTTATAGGTTACCCAGGTTTGCCCATGTGGCAGTTCCTGCCGCCTGCACTTATTGATTCATCTAAGGATCCCACAGGTGTTTCACCAGGTGCTTAGGTTACAGTCTCAACTGACTGTCAAATTGTCGTAACTTTCATTTGCCATGCTACTCTAGCGTGATGTATTGTATTTCAGTTCTTGGAGTTGCTTCTGGTACAATGAGACTGTTAATATATACTTTTGTCGCTGAAATGTCTTTGGCTTAGCTTGCCACTAATCTTCTGTAAACGAGGAAGTATGTGCCAAACGTTTTCTTACTCTGCTGTATGATAATCTTTAAATGAGCTTTCTCCAGTTGCTTTTCCCATTCACATTGGCAGTCACCTGGTTCCCTCCTCTGAAGCAAGTAGGTTTCCAGATCAGTGGTCATAGATCAGTTGCTGCAAATGTGAAAATGATCTTGCAGTTGTGCAGAGCACATTGGGGATGCAGTATTTCAATACTATAACAGATCGCACGCGTGGCCTTGTTAGTGGCATGTTGTCCTTGGTGATGTTTTTACATTTGAATGGATTGCCAATGATCGCTGATTTGTTGCCATTAATTCTGGGGGAAACCCTTTTTGGTCTCAGCGGGTTTTTGTTTTAGTGAATGCAGATGTTGTTCATCTCCCTAAATTCCTACAATAATCCGCGAGAGTTTGTTTCTCGATTCCTGTTTTTAACATTTGGGCTGAGTCGAGTGGTCTTATGTGAATGATGAGCTGGGCAATGCAATTTGCAGAAACCCTGCGTTCTAAATATTCAGGAAGAAGGGAGTGCTAGTATCTTTCGAATGAACTTCAGCACCCACGTGGGTGCCTGACGGTAGATCTCTATAAGGTGCGGCTTTGCTGATCCATTGGACATTGTTAGTTTTTAGAATGGGTTTTGAACTGCCCCTTGTTGCTGGTTGAGAAAATCGATGGTAAGAAATTGGGTGTCACGAAGGCTCATCATTTTGGTTGCTATTTAAGAGGGCCATAGTGTGACTATTTTGTAAAGATGAACAGTTCTTCATTCTATGCCAAAATAATTAAGTTCGTCGTTTTATTATACTGACTATTTTGGTGGGGAAATCACACTTCTTATTTTTTACATTTCTTGCTAATATGTTTCGTTTTTCACTATTTTCATCAATATACTGCCAATAGAAACACGAAACATCCTTTTCATAATGTGATGTCGAACGGAATTATGCGAAATGTTAACGTCGCAATTGAATAAAAGAGATCTATAGTATGCCAGGCATTTCTGAGGATCCAACAAGCATCATCATTGCGAATGAGAAAGAAAAAGAGAAGCATTGCCAAAAGATTATCTTCATTAACAAAAGGAACGTCTAGAAAAGGCTATCCGGCTGTCAGATTCCTTTCAGACCTAGGCGTTACTGAACCCGAGATGATCGAACCCGAACGTAAGCTTGGAGGAGAAGAGGTATCGGACAATTTCGATCTGATCAGCTAATAGGACAAGTTTCATGTCAAATTGAATTGGGTATCTAGATCGTTCCATACAGAAATTTAGATTCAAGCACGGAAACATCACATTGATTCTGAAACAGAACTCTTTGGGTTTGGATGCAACAGGTGGTCTGAACATAATCCTGAATTCAAGTGTTGATTCTTATTATATAGTCCATTTAAACAACATATATGAGGTTAAATTTGGTTCGAACAAGCACAGATAAGTAAGCATATAGATAAAAACCTTGACCAGATGGCAATCTAAGCAAACTTGCGCTCTAGAGCGCGCAATGTCTGATTGAACCCGGAGAGTTTTCTTGGTTTTTTCCGTCTCGTCGGTTAGGCTAGCGGCAATGTCATGCGTTCTCAGTTTAGTCCTCTTAATTTAGTCCTGTATCGATTGCGGAGAGCGAAATAAGGGCGACGGTGCCTATAAATAGCCGCTTCAACGCAAAGCTCTCTTTCAACCCGTCCCTGCAGGGGCTAGAGGCGACGCGCCAATGATCGAATAGAGACGACGCGTCGTGCCGGCACCTGTAAGCTGACGAACACACTTCAACTTATGAAGGCGAGCGGATTGGGGCCCTACTTTGGCTTTCTCCGCCCGTCAATTTTTGGAACTCCTCTTCCCTCGAGAGGGGTCACCTAATTAACTACTCGGGTTTAAATTTTCGTCGATTCGTTTTACAGCTTTCTGCTTTATCTTCCGTTCTACAACCGTAGAGGTCGTTACCAGGTCTCGAACGGTGATGGGTTTGCTTCTCTTTTGATCATATCATCTAAACTGTGGGAATCGGTGTTGGAAATTGTTTATGGCATTATTTCTTTCTTTGCACCAAGCAAAAAACAACATGAATTTTAGTGTGTTTATGATTTACCACCTGCCTGAATGGGTAGAATAGGATCCTGTATCCAAAGATGAGCCCAGAGTCCATGAACAATGAATATTCGTTACATGTAAAATTGGATCTCAAGCTAGTATTCGCATCTCGGTTAGGTCTAAAGAGCCAAGTTTGAGTAACAATCAGAACCAAGATACCAAGTCAAACATGACAACATCTAAAGCTCGTAATTTACGCTGTAGGCGGGTTGAGATTCCAGTACTGGATATGCTCTTAATTTATGCTTAATTGATCTTAAGAAACTCTTATTAACTAAACCTGTAGTTCATCACTCCCTTAAACCAATGTACAGATGCTAACATATATAGACCATGACATACTAAAGCAAAGACCGCACCGGATGCAGAGCAAATGTAACAAGCCGGCCAACGGATTAGAAACCGAGCCAGAGAAGCAAGAGTAGAATCAACATTGGAACCCAATTCATGAACGCACTGAACTTGGTTGGTGAGCTAGAAGATGATGCTGGCGGTGGCAGTTGCGTGCCTGATGAAGAGCTGTAAGTGCCGGAATTGATCAAAGGATAGCCGGGGTAGAAGGTGGCCAGAGGTGAGCCTGATGGAGCCAATTCCGGCACTTGATCAGCAGGAGGCAAGGCGAACGGGTGCGGCTGGGCGCCGGGCGCCACAGTCTCTATCTGGACCTTCATGCCGAGGTTGCAGTGGCCGGGGACTCCGCAGATGAAGTACCTCTTGCCGATTGTGTTGAGGTTGATGGCCGTATTGCCGTCGGTGTGGGTGTTGATGGGATTGGTCACTTGGCAGGAGTCGTAGTCGGCCTTTGTTACTTCCACAAGATCATGCATGGGTGCGTACTGGAAAACTACATGAAGATCAATGCACAAAAGGGTTAGAAGAACAAAGGTCACACTGGTACGAGTTCTTGGTTGGGAATCAAGACAGAAGATCATAGTGAAGTTGAAACCAATGTTGTAATACATAACGTGTTGTTTGATGCATAAAACCAGTGCTGTTAGAAACACAGCAAATCATATCTCAATTGATTGATCCGAAACGAGTCGATATTATATGACATAATTGCTTAATCCTTGTTGAATCCACGATGAAATTTAATTTCTCTGTACAAAGAGAGATAAAACTGTAAAGGACTAAAAAGAGACCAAACGGACATGCATGAAATGCATTTGCCAAGTTTTCAATTTGAACATAATTGAAACATACCATTACTTCTTTTTGAAAAGTCTAGCATGATAGAACCGTAGATTTTCAAATCGATCGGTTGATCAGTGATCGAAGATGAAGAATTGAACCTCGATTCCTTGTTTAAGTAACACTCTACGGCATCCCCATTACTCAAAATATGCTTTCAATAGAAAGCAATATTAGCAACTAACAAAACTTACACAAGACATCTCCAGGGTTGAATGTCTGAGATGAAGACCAAGCCTGCAAGCTCGTGCTGATGTCCCAACTGCCATTAGGCGCTCCCACTGTGTAATTGGCGCACAGTGAAACGTTAACAAGCATCGCCATGACGGTGAAGGCCAGAAGGAGTCTCAGAGATGCCATTGCTATTTGATGTTGCAGAAGCTAGAAGAAGACCACTACAGGGAAACGATCGAATGCAGGTTTAGTGATTGGGTGGTCTACTATATATAGAAGCTCGACATGAAATGCGAGTAGTTAAACACAAGGAAGATTTTGCTCAAGGATCAAAACTTTACGGCTAAATTCAAAAGTAGCTTATTGAATTTCTTGCTATGCTACAAATATTTCCTGAAAACTGCCAAAAGGAGACCTCAAGTACAAAACCATGCTGTTTCCTGGCTTCTGAAATTTACTTGCTTATTCTCATGGATAAGGGAAGATAAACATTGTGCTTCTGGTGTTATTGGTGATTTGGTAGTGGGTTTATATTTTTCAGTCGAGAAAAGGTTTCATTTTCTGTAACAGATAATAACTAAAAGAAATTCCAGCTGTTCGATCGTTTTGAAAGTATATATCTATATACAGAATTAGACAGAAGTTACTCGAATTAGACAAAAAAAGGTTGGTTCTTTCGAATAGCCTATAATGAACGGAGAAACTGTTTGGTAGAAGCTGAAATTGGAGTAGTTCATTATGGTTCATTGATAAAAAGTGGAGGTCAAAGAAGTTGGTGAAGCTTTTTAAATGGTTTTGTTGATAGGGTGATTAGTTCATCGAAATCTTCCCGGGTGAACCAATTGATGACTATTAATATAACGAGCTAGTCGCTTTCCCTTTCCTTTTCTGACATTGCTTATCAAATTTAAGTTTTGGTTGTCATATTCTTAAAACGAACCTTATGGAAGAGTGGTTCAGTTGGCACGGATTTCTTTCTAACCGAACTTCTTGGATCTAAGCTGCTTGTTGGAGATGGGAGAGGCGTGCCTTCCAATTTGTCTGAAGGATGCTTTGCTTTATTTTATCTTCTCCATGAACCCTTTTCAGTGTCTTCCAAGAATTTTCTTTTATTGTGCTTGCCTGTCTACGGACCTCTCTGCTTTCATATCATCTCCTCGTCTCAATAAATTAAAGATTTAAGCATACAAACCCATCATCGGATGCCTAACCTTGTTTTTTCCAGGATATACTGAAACCCCAATTTACCATGCATTTACGGGAGTCTGGAACTCCGATGAATTTTTCAGAAGGGAAAGATCGGATCCACAGCAAGAACATTGGTAATGCTCATATTGGCGGCTCACCATCGTTTGTCATTTTTCATCAGTATTATAATGTGACTAATGCGGGCTCAACATCATTTGTCATTTTTTTTAGTATTCTCATCCTGAAACTTCATATTTCTGGGGGAATTGGAAATCCAGTTCTTTTTTCTTTGCTTTTCTGTTTTTCTCCTTTTCTTTCTTTTCTAGCCACAGTTTTTTTTTTTTAAATATTTATTTAAAGAAAACAGCCTTCGGCATTAAAACCCATGATTTAAAAGGCATAAAAGTTTATCGTTTGCTTGGTTAAAATTGGGCAGCAACACCTTTTTTATTCTAAGGGGGCGTTTGATGGTTTTGAATTTAATTCAAAAATGAAAATTCCAAACCATAGTTCCTCCTCAAACTGGAATAGAATCAAAATTATAGGTTTTAGTTTCTTAATTCTGAAAACAAAATACCCCGTTTGTTTAATAATTCTATTTTTTTTTAAAATGAGCACTTTGATTCAAAAATTTCACGATTCCAAATATATCTGAAGTAAACTGTGGGGAATTTTCTTGCTGAGCATAAGTTTTAAAGGTATGCAATCGTGCAATCTACCGCACCACATTTTAAAAGAGATCTGAACATCTCCACCATCCATATCGTTGAAAAACCATCATCAATTTTAGAATTGATGAGACGTATGCACTAGTTGCCTCTTGTCAATGGATTAGATTTGAAACCCATATTTGACTGAATTGCTTAAAAAATTGGATACGAAAAAACTTATGACATCCCATTAAAATGGTAGATCAGATTCATAATTAAGCAACAACATCTAATTGGATTTAGATTCGAACTCAGTTTTAAATATGTATCTGGTCAAATTTGAATTGTCGGATGTCCGTGGTAGTTCCCACTTAGTGTTGTCAATGGATTGGTTAAAAAGTTGGACATGGAAGTTTAAAATACGTACCAAATTCATATTTATGCAATGATCCTCCATTGGATTCGAATTTCAACATAGTTTTAAATAAATATATGATTAGATTCGAATTCTAATTCATCTTTTAAAAGTTGGTTCTTCGCATATCAAAATGTAGTTTAGATTCAGTCGTACATCCAATATTATCAATCGCAGACATGTACAAACTCCGCATTTTCTGCATATACAAAACATGCCACGAGGATGAACGGGACTAGTTTGAAACATGACTATGCAAATGGGGAAGCTTGTAAATGAAAACAGTGTACAGAAAATGTTCTCAATAAAATGATAACTAGTTTTTTCTCTTCCTCCTCACTCGAAGAAACTGAAATTGTTACAGGGACATGAGACAACACTTTTCCGGCAGCGTTGATGCCATGACCGGCAGACTTTCTCTCCCGACTTGATATGAAAATAGCTCTGCAAAATTTCACACTGATCTTGTCGTTCACAGGGACTGCGGGCCCGTTTACATAATCTTACAACCGAGACATCCGGCGGCGAGCTTGCTAACGTCTGCTGAATAATCCCGACGCTCGCGAAACTGCATCTTTGACAAACTTGACCGACTTGGTGACCGGTGAATTGGCTGCCATCAGGTTGTATAGAACAGTCTCCACCTCAACCACGCTGGGCCGCTTCTTGAACCTAGTGACCACTCTCAGCTCACCACCACCAGCGCCGCCGCCCTCCTCTTCCACCAGCACCTCCCACTGGGCGTTGGCCGGAATACCATCCTTGGCGTACCGGAAAACCACCCCCTTCCTTCGGCTTAGCACTCCTCGGACCTCCAACCCCATGAACGAGTACACCACCTCGAACGACGCCACGAACCCGCCAACCTGCTGGCCCAGCTCGCTCTGTTCATCGGCTCCCCACTTGGGGTTGACCATCACCACCGGTTTGGGGTCGAAACCGGCACAGATCGCCTCGATCTCCTCCAAGCGGTTCGATTCGGGAGATACCACCACGGCCACGTCTCCCCACGCCAAACCCTCCGCCGATCCGAGCACGTCGTTCTGAACCGCACCGCGTCGGAACGCCCGGCCCGCTTCCTGCTGCGTGACTGTATCGGGCCAGAGGATGAGGATCCTGGCCGAGGAGCCCTTGCGCTTGAGGGAGATGCCGTCGAAGATGCTGGAGACGAGGGAGGCAAGGGATGCCGGTGACTCGTCGAGGACAGGGATCTCGACTCGGAACCTGGGCTGCCGCTGCTTCTTGAGTTTTCCGGCGAGTCGGGGGTTGTTGAGGGGCTTGGAGAGGGAGGCGGAGAGGGAACGCCTCGCCTGCTCGATGGCCTCCTCCCTCGAGGAGGGTGGCAGGTCGTCGGAGGTCTTTTCCGACGGCTGGTGGCCGAGTTCCGATTTGATGACAATGTTGGTGCTTGATGGGTGGAGAGTTCGAAGTATAGGAGGACGAAGAATTTTGTTGGGGTTCCAGAATGGAGAAGAAGGGGAGGAAAGAGGCGTCGGGTGGGAGAGGAAACTGCGGAATATTGGAGGGTTGAAGAGATGGGTTGGATCTCTGAGCACGGTGGAAGAAGCCATTGGCAGTACAGGCCGCGAAAGAGAGACGGAGACGACAAAATGGGAAAAGAAGTTATCCGTAACAGAGGCGATTTTAGTACGAGCAAGGGCCCCTGGCTGCCGTTCATCTATCGGATGGACGGACAAATCAGGGAAGCAATCAAAGGGGAAAAACTATGCATAAAATCATATTGAGGATTATTATCCTTGAGATTAATCACTAGAAAATTTCTAAAATTCGGAATTCGTTCTTCGTATTGTTAACCCAAAAAAGAAAAGAAGTAAAGATGCTGACAGTTAAGTAGCCCACTAACAAATACAACCAAATTGTAATTGTTGTTCTCACAACAGGCAAGTTTGATTGCTTTGCAATGTTTGTTCTCATTGGTTACTCTGAAAGAAGTTTTGCATTTTTTACTTGACACTTTCACCAGAGACAAAAAAAAATATTGAAATCTATACATTGCATGTCATATATCTGCAGAAGGTATATAAGATTTTTTGTAATAATGTTCTATTGATTCTTACAGGCTTCTTGTCTTCATGGTTAGCTCACTGCCCACATTTATTGCATTAGCACGATCATTTACAACAAAAGCCCAAAAAGGAGAAGAGCAGAAGGAAGATGCAACGCATCACTTCCAACCACATATTGACAAACTAAAGCACAGTTGCCCCCGTCGATCAGGTTGAAGCAATACAGAGAAACCTGTAGCAAGATTCCGCGGTTATTCTCGAAGTACTTCAGTAAACAATGGTTGGCATGGTGGGTCGGCTTGCAGGATCCTCCTGAAAACAGAGCAAGGCAATGTGGATCCATCTCATTGTTTGATCTATGGAGCTGGATTCTCCAAGCATCAATGGATCTATTAGGTCTGCACCGTTCCTCTGCATCTCAGGGTCCAGGTCGGGGGCGAGGGGAGAGAGAGAGAGCAGATAGTGACTTAGATTGTTCTTCTTCTTCTTTTTCTTCTTCTTGTTCTTCTTCTCCTCCTGTCTTTTTGCATGGAAAGTGATGGGCTAAACATTATCAATTTATAAGAATTAGTCAGTCCATGCAAGGAATTGAAAGTAGCACTTCATGTTGCATACAAGTAGTTTGTTATATCGCCTAAGTAACCTTATTCAATTCATTCATCTTGTCTTTGGATCTACCAGATAACAAAAGGTGAACTTTCTGCTTCATACGTTCATGGAAGTACAGGCACACCAGAATTCAAGAGAGAAGGCGAAAGTGGCTGCACTATGTTAGGAATCGAGAACAAAAACCTGAATAATTTCAAGAAATAAATAAAGAGGTTTATCTCTTGGGGTCTTTTATAGTTTTAAGATACGAAAGGAAGAAATCGAATATATTGAACTGAATACCATACTAATTCTATCACACTGACGGTTTGCTGGGAATTATCAGCTGAAGAAATGAAAATAATCAATTTGTAGTATTGAATTCGATATGGTGCACATATTGTGTATATACGATGACGTTAGTGCATTCTGGCTTACTATCTCCATTGGAAATTCTAACCATTCAAAATTCAGAAATCTTTGCCTTCATCGCCTTGTCCAACAGACATTGCCTGCTTTCAAATCTCTCATGTGGATGACATTGAATCGAGAATCCCGTCGGACGTCCAGCTGTGTGGAAAAATAGGGGCCGGAATTACAAGCCCGTGTGCGTGGAGTTCATTGTTTTATTCGACTTTCTTACCAACTTCTGTAAACTTTTCTAAATTTTCTTCTGCGACATCTCTGCAACCTTCTGGTTTACTTCCTGAAGCATTCATGATGTGTAGTAGCATCATACGTTTGTGAAGTGACGATAAATTGCTGTGCCAAACAGCACTACCTTATGTCGATATTATTTGGAAGTTTTCGTAAGACGGGACGCGAAAGATACAGTTTCAGAGAGCAGACGTGATACCCTGTTCTCATCGCCCATGACCTGAAGAGATTTTTATCATCCGTCTGTTCTATTACAGTTGAAATTGCTGGAATTGGCTGCGCTGGGTTGGATTGATTTAGCTGGATATGTTAATCTTGTCTAAGACCATGCTTAACTTCCTTATTCTTACCATCATTACTTATCGAATCTCCTAATCCTACAGAGCGAGCTCGTATGCAGCCATCAGATTAATGACCTGAGTTGAGATCATAGTTACAAAAAAGGTGTTTTTTTTTTTTTAAAACGCAATACATTAAATTGCAGTTTAAAATTTTAAAAACACGTTTTTTAGAAAAAAAAACGTTAAAAACAAAAAAGTGTTTTTAACACGTTTTTTTGAGTTTTTTTTTCAATTTTTTTTTATTTTTTCACTTTTTTAATGCTAAACAGTTTATTTTTTCATTTTCTATTTTTTATTTGTTGCAAATTTACTTATCTTTTGATGTTTGTGTTATTAGTTTCTCATTAATTTTATTTTCTCACATTTTTAGTTTTTTTTTTTTTAATTTTAAAAATTTACCATATTTTTCTTTTTTTTCAAGTTCGCCGTATTATACCTGAGAAAAACCTTACCGTTTAAAACTTCGAAAGATTAATATTACCAAAAGCCTTACCGTTTAAAACTCCTAAAGATTAATATTACCATGTAAAAATTCAATGCAGGTCTTTTAAGTTTTTAACTACAAAAAAGTGTTTATGTTTTTATAGATGGCTAAATTGATATGATAATATGGTACAAGAAAATGCCTTGTTCAACTTCGATCATCAATGAACTGTCAAGTAGAAATAATTGGCTACGAATAAACATGTGGATTAATATATCTTCAACCGATCTTGGTTTCTGAAATATTTTACAGCTTGTGAATCCTACATCTGCACTGCTCAAAGGAAAACAAACTTTTCAAATGTAAATTTTAGAAGGACGCATATCGTGGAAAACTCTTTTGCATAGGCTGTGTATCCTGACATTCTTCTCTTCCACTTGCACTGATTCCAAAGTTCCCGCATGCGGACGATACTGCTACCTTGCTAAAACTTCTGAAATTGTGATGCTGGATACAGAAGCAGTACTGGTTACATCATCCAGTGGATTGATCAAACTGGTGACGACTCTGCTGAAAGTCAGTGGAGGTCGTGAAGGAGGTGGAAGGTGTATAGAATCACTTTCGAGCATGTGGACAATGGTTGACATGGTCGGTCTCTGCGCAGCATCCTCCTGAACACAGAGCAAGGCAATGTGTACGCATCTTAATGTTTGATATGTTGAGGTTGATTCCCCAAGCACCAATGGATCTATCAGGTCTATCACTGTTCCTTTACACCATAGAATCCAGGTCTGGATGTGAAGAAGAAGAAGAAGTCAGCGAGAGAGAGAGAGAGAGAGAGAGAGAGAGAGAGAGAGGGAGAGAGAGAGAGGTTCCTTACATATGGAATCAAGCCATAACCTTCAGGAGCATAAAATGTAGTACTTGTTTGACCACTAACGATCTCTAAGAGGAGAACCCCGAAGCTGTATACATCTGATTTGATAGAGAACAGTCCATCCATTGCATATTCTGGAGACATGTACCCACTGCCAGTGAAAATAATTAAATTCACTAAGATTATTATTCCTCATGATCTTTTCTTTTCTTTTGCATAGAAAGTGATTGGCTAAAGACTCAAATTATGAGAATTTGTCAGTCGAAATGAAAGTAGCGTTTCGTGTTGCATCCAAATATTCTGTTGACAAAATATATTGCTTGCACACATATTTGAGGATTCAAGAGAAAGGGGCAAGTGACTGATCTATTTCGTTAATGGACTACTTTAAATTAAGCATTGATGATTTTCTTAATTTAGCGAACAAGATAAGAAAATGTGCATGCTCATGAACAGTACTAAAACAAAGAAGTCATCCCTTGGGGCTAGTTCTTCATAACTTCAAGATATCAAAGCAAGAAATTAACATTGAAACTGACGGGATGCTGGAATCAAGTAAATGAAGAAATGAAACAATTAATTTGTGATACTGAGCTCTATATATACAAATCGTAAACATACTGTGTTCCTACGATGATGTTAGTGCTCTGTGGCTCATTATCTCCTTTGAAAATTCTGGCCATCCCAAAATCAGAAATCTTTGCCTTCATCTCCTCGTCCAACAAGACATTGCCGGCTTTGAGATCTCTGTGGATGACATTGAGTCGAGAATCCTGATGAAGATAGAGGATCCCCCTTGCAGCAGCCATGATAATATTGAACCGCCTTTTCCAATCTAGCGATTTCCGCTTCTCTGGATCTGTAGAATCAATGAAATTCATCATCTCTCTCTAAAAGCAAAGCAAATATTTAGGTCGTACAAGCTGTGCTTTCAAGTGAAATCTGGATCTTTTCTCTCTATTTGCCTATTTGGGTATCTCCTTATGGGAGCAGGAGTTTCAGTATGTGGATGTCCTTGAAGCAGTTGATCCTTGGGCAGTGCCTGAGACCATATCTCAGATGCCCAGATAGAGAATAAACTCCCTTGGCAACAAGGCGAGGAGAAAACGTAACTCAATGCCCTTCTTTTGGAGGGTGTTGATAGTTGAGCAATACAGGACGAACAGGAAGAACAAGACATTCCTGGCCTGCCTAAAAATAGGAAAAAATTAAACATGATTGATCGGTTTCATGGGTATGCATGTAAAAGGAAGTTTGCTCGGGGAAGATCGAACTACCTTTAAGAAATGCATCTAGGCTTCCATTAGGCATGAACTCATAGACGAGCAACTTTTCTCCCCTTTCAAGGCAACAACCAAGCAGTCTAACCAAGTTTTTATGTTGAAGCTTAGGAATCAATATAACTTCGTTCATGAACTCTTTCAGGCCCTGAAGAGAATTCTGAGAAAGTCTTTTTACTGCCACTGGCCTCCCATTGAGTTCCCCCTGCAACGAACAAGTCAATTCAGTTCTACAACATCTGCAATTTGAGAGATCCAGAGCTGAAAGTAATTTCTCACTGAAATACCTTATATACAGGACCAAATCCTCCCTGCCCGAGCTGATCCTCCTTTGAGAAGTTATGTGTAGCTTCTTGTATGCTCTTCAGGCTGAGCTGAGGCAAGTCGGAGTTTCTATCGTCATCGCTAAGGTTACAGAAGTCCATTGAAGCTATCCCAAGGTCAGATCTTAATTTTTCTGCAGCTGAATGCAAGAATCGATTGGAACAATAGGTTGGTGAACATCAACTAGGCAAAATAGTTGTCGCAGAATATGTTTTAGTTGGACTCACCAAAATACTTATGATTCCTCTTTGGTCTTATAAGCAACACAAGAATTCCTGCCACAAGAGTAACCGTGCCTATGGTAAAGCAGGCAGCTGCAATTATGACTGTCATTCTCTTCTTGCTGTTACCTCCTACAGACATGTTAATCCATTAGTGCGCGCTCTGAGAAATATATACAGGTCTCGCGCTGTTCCGTTTAATGTTTCTTGGTGTCTACTAAATGTTGAGTCATAATTTTCATATATATATATTTATGTATGTGTGTGTGTGAAGAGAGAGAGAGAGAGAGAGAGAGAGAGAGAGAGAGAGAGAGAGAGGGAGAGCGAGAGAGAGAGGGAGGGCAAGAGACCCTAGGCTACAAATTAGGCTAGGGACAAGAACAAGAACATTTTAATTCTTGTCAAAACATATTTTAAACAAAAATATGAACATGCTACTGTTTGTAAATACTAATGTTGTACAAGCACGTTTTAGTAACACTCGGAAAATGATTGACTTAACATATGCTTTGTATCAAATTACTTTAAATAAGATCTTTATATGTAAAAAGTTAGATCTATTTTGAGTGGTGTTGTCGTCATCCTTCACTATATACATACTAATTTTCTGGTTTCTTATTCTACATATTCTCTTGTCGTTTCCTCTATTAAATTATATTTGATAAGAAAAGAGAGATAACAAGACTGAGTTATTTGATTTCGAAAATATATGCCAAGAAGAGTGTCAGAATGTTCCAATGTCTTTTGCCATTGATTGCCCTTCCTATGATTTAATAATTTCATGATATGCACATGTCAAAATAGGATAAAAAGAATCAATTATTATTAAATCTTCAGACTGCGTGACCAAAAGATCCAAAATGAAAGTTACATGCAGCTCATATCAAACTTTTGAGCGGAGGTTCATGTGCTTTTTCCTTCTACTCTGCTGAGTCCGCCCATTTTTGAGCTAAACTTTGTTTCTCTTAGCCAAAGTTTGGAGGCTAAGATTCTTTTGGTACGTCTAACTATTATATAATTTTTATAAGGGACAAATTAAATGTTAAATAGTAAAAAATATCAATATTGGTGAATAAACAGAGCTAGCCCGAGTCGGTTGCATGGTCAGTGTTGTAAAATAATCTGCCGATTAATGATCGGTTGGTTCAGTTGAACCAGTCGTGAATATATAAGAAAGAAAGAAAGAAAGAAAGAAAAAAACAAAAACAATTCATTTTCATAAGGAAGTAAACAAAATCGATCGAAAACTCTTCGAAAATGAAACTTGGCAATCTTGATTCGGCCAGTCGACCTGCGCCGAACATTAACTTGGGAGTAGGAGGGATGAAGAAACCGCTCACCTTGAAGCGCCTGCAGCTGCGGTGATGGGCCAGTCGGCGGTGGTGATGTGGGTAACACGGCCTCTGAACCATTGGTTAGAGAGAAATCGTAGTCTGCGTAAAAGATTTGGCAGCTATAGCTAGTTGCCCACCACCTCCTCGTTCTATGCCAAGACAGTGCATTGTTCAGACAGGCGTTGCACTGAGACCGGTTAAGGTCTCTGGTGCACTGCGCCGACACATACCTGTAACTGCCGCCTTCCACCTGCTTCTGATCGAAAGCAAATAAGTTGGAGCTTCCCTTAGCCTTCTTCACCGCGGAGCCAACCAGTGTCTCGACGTCCGCAGTCGACGTTTCTTGTTCGGGGTCATCGTTATAGGACGCAACTCCGTTGTCTAAATTTAGAACGCCGAAGAAATCAGTGTCGTTGTAGCGGAGGAGGCAGTGGCTGAACCATACCGTGGCTTCTCTCTCCCTTGGGCAGGCCTCCATCACCTTCTTTCCAGCAGCAGCGATGCAGTTCCCGCAGAGATCAGGAGGGACGTCGGCTCGGCAGAGAAAGAGAGCATAAGCACGGGAAGAGCCATTCCCATAACTGGCGTTGAGGAACCCTGCTGATGCAGCCGATTCTGCCGTAAAAGAATGGAAGATCAGGTTCCTTACATTTTCATGGAATACTACGTCGTTCGAAGTGCGGTTGCCATAGCAATGACACTCCATGAAGGAGTTCCTTTTGAGGAACAAGGCTGTTGAAAGTTTTGGTTTAAAATAAAGGTTCAGACTTGAGGATTGGGTCCACGAATCATATTGTTATCTCATTCGAATAAGGATGTTACTAGAAGCGTCTAGAAAAAGGGAAAAACAAATTCTGTTAAAAGGTTCTGTACGATTACTGGTTGATTGGCTGGTTTGTAACCTTCTACCTGCTTGTATGTATATATATATCTCAAAAGGAAATGAGTAAAATAACTTTTCCTCCGCTCCACAGCTTGCTCTCCCTCTCTCTCTTTGCTCTGTTTTTGCTCTGTTCTTGCTTGTTATGTTGTTCTTCTTACATGGTATCAGAGATTCATTAACCTGAAGTGTTCTTCTGTCCTCATGGCTTCATCATCGATTGCCCCAGTAAGTGCTCCTCAAGGTGAATCGAATACAAGAGGATCGAACAGTGTGTTGCTGAATCATCCTGATCAAGTCGATGGCTTCAATAATCCACTGTATCTCCACCACTCTGACAGTCCTGGTGCTGTCCTAGTTTCACAACCATTGA